>JAHHUM010000731.1:0-166989 GCA_036173005.1 Crenichthys baileyi | reverse complement strand
AACCTTGGGGCCGGCTCTGTTGAAATCCTGTTGGGAATGGATGTTAAATATGACAATAAAGCAATATTACAGTGTGTCAGACTTGTACACATCATCCAGCATTACATGACGTTATAAGTATTTTCCTGCTACACAGACTTTCTGGAAAGCAAACACAGGTAAATAGCCATTGTCTTTTAAATCAGGCTAACAGAAATACACCATCCATTGCTTTGCCCTTATGGCATTTAGCAACAAATAGACATTTCATTCATACTAGGTTTTAACATGTAGCTAATATATTGACACTAACATTTGCTGCTCGTCGACAAAATCAGAGCAGGATTCCATTTTGGCTTTAAAAGGGCAGACAGATAGAAACTCTTCCTACTTACTCCTTCTTTTGATTGGCTAAAAGTGAGGCCTCCCACCACTGTGCCATGGCATTCTGACGACGTGGCACTGAAGACAGGGAAAGGGGAAACTGGAGGAAGGGGGAAATTCATCTAAACAACTGGAGCAAAGAGCCATGGATGGATGGATGGATGGATGGATGGATGGATGGATGGACGCACACATGCATGGATAGATAAGGTTAGACAAGGTATGGGTGAATAAAGGGTGAAGGTGTGACAGATAGATAAAATAATGAGCAAAATCATGAATATATTTGTAAACTAACTAATAAGAAATGTAATCAGGCCAACTGATTAACAAATCAGAAAGTTCACAATACAATGTAAAAAAACAAACGAATGAATGAATGAAGAAAAAAAAAATCAGTTACCTAACAGGGAAAAAAATGTGTAAAGTTAAACACAATAAAATAATATTAGAGCTTGTTTGTTTGAGGAAGACTGTTAAAGCTCGATATGATTGTGTGAATATTGTAAAGCATTCACACAACAGTTTCCTGTTTATCTTTGTGTGAAACTCTAAAGCATTCACATTATAGTGTTCATGTTTCTCTTTATTATTATTATTATTATTGTGTGAATGCTGTAAAGCATTCACACAATAGTGTTCCTGTTTCTCTTTATCAGTGAGAATGCAGTAATGCATTCTCACCTATTGTTTTTTCTGTTTTTGTTTATTATTCCATGTTCTGTACGTTTTTCTGCATTTAACTAGTGCCGCATACTTCAACCGATTTCAACAATTCTGGTATCAAAACGTTCAGCTTGTTCTGGAGAATTATGCAAATGACCTTTCGTAACTTCAGCTATTATACTTTTTTTTAATATTAAGCATTTTATGCTAATTTTTGTCCCATTGAAATGAATGGCAATTCAGCAAAATTCAGCTAAAACTTTATGCTCTTTCACAGCTTACTACTTCTATATACTTTCAGCTAGAAACACCATTCAACATTTAAAATGTTCACAAGCCATTAAGCTATCTTGAAATAATTCAGCTTTTTGATATCTGTTACGGTTCTTCTACAACTCCAATTCAAATGTTACGCAAGATTTGTGAAGTTTTCGATTGTGTAATGTAATCCAACACGCCCCGAAGCATTGCAAAGTCAACACATCATGAATGGGCCACCTGTAGGACTTCAGAGCAGAAAATCCCTAAACTCACATGTTTTCAAATTGTCGCCTCTCCTAAACCGTTGCAGCTAGAGACATGAGGTTTGCAACGATTAAACTTCAGACCTTGCTGGTACTCACAGTGAATGAATTATTTTGATACCTTTTACCGTTTTGTCATAAAGTAGGTTTGTTTCAGAGTGCCCAATCTGTCCTTCCTCAAAAAGCTTAAAATTAAAAAAATTCTAAATTATCGACTTTTTTACACTCACGTCTCCTTGATGAATTATTGTACACACAAAAATCTCCAGGATTGTTCACCACTGCCTGCTGATACATATGGTCCAAAAATGTTATGTATACCTTTTACCGTTCTCTCCTGAGGTAGGTTTGTTTCGGAGTAAAACATCCGCCTTCACTCAGGTAAAATTTTTTTACAATGATCCAATTATTTACCGGGTCACACCTCCTAGACAGATTTCTGTAGTAGCTTGAAAAGGTCCATTATTTTTCAGCCAGGCCTGCTGATTCATATGCAGCAGGAATCCAACCAAGCTCTGATAGTTTCCGTTCAAGAGCCCATATGGGAAACGACAATGACACCTGGAGAGGCATGCTCGGGAAGAATGGCCTCCCTGATCTGAATCCAAGTGGTGTTTCGTTATTTGACTTCTGTGCTAGTCACGGATTGTCAATAATGAACACCATGTTCAAGCATAAGGGTGCTCATCAGTACACTTTGCACCAGGACACCCTAGGCAGGAGGTTAATAATCGACTTTGTCATCGTGTCGTCAGACCTTCGGTCGCATGTTTTGGACACTCGGGTGAAGAGAGGGGCTGAGCTGTCCACTGATCACCACCTGATGGTGAGTTGGATCCGCTGGAAGAGGGGAAGGGCGGACAGACCGGTGGCAGCCGGACAGACGCATAGTGAGGGTCTGCTGGGAACGTCTGGAGGAGCCCTCGGCCAGGGATGTATTCAACTCCCACCTCTGGGAGAGTTTTGACCAGATTCCGTGGGAGGTTGGAGACATAGAGTCCAAGTGGACTATTGTCGGTGCTGCTGCCCATAGCTGTGGCCGTAAGGTCTGCGGTGCATGGCGTGGTGGCAATCCCTGAAACCGTTGGTGGACACCGGCAATAATCGATGCTGTCAAGCTCAAGAAGAAATCGGCTGTGGTTGGCTTATGGGACTCCTAAGGCGGCTGATGGCTACCGTGAGGTCAAGCGTGCCCGGGCTGTGGGAGAGGCAAAAACTCGGGCCTGGGAGGAGTTTGGTGAGGCCATGGAGTAGGACTACCAGTTGGCCTCAAAGCGATTTTGGCAAACTGGTGCCAAACTGGTGGCAAACTGGTGCCAATTCCCCCTCCGGTGCCTCCGGAGGGGGAATTGGTGTTTCGCCAACACTGTTTACAGTGGGGGTGGGGAGCTGCTGACCTCTACTGGGAACATTATCGGGCGGTGAAAGGAG
Organism: Crenichthys baileyi; assembly: GCA_036173005.1. Classification (NCBI taxonomy): domain Eukaryota; kingdom Metazoa; phylum Chordata; class Actinopteri; order Cyprinodontiformes; family Goodeidae; genus Crenichthys; species Crenichthys baileyi. Next base: position 164,005 of record JAHHUM010000731.1, on the reverse strand, counting down.
TACTTCGAGGTAGAGACCTGCATCGGGCGACACAAATGTCGTGGGATCGGGCGGGATTTACGTAGTCTCGGGCGGGATTCGGCGGTCAGACCAAAACACATCGGTCCCGACTCCCGAGTGAAAGTGAGGCAACATAACAACAAAGCACTTAGAGTGGTAAGGAGACAGTGGCTTCTGTGAAAAAGAAAATTAGAGAAGGGCAATACAACCTACTGAATAAAGCAGGGAAGTCGGACATTTGGACCCGCTTCAAAATTCAAAAATAAGTAATAATTAACACTGTAATGATTAACTATCACCATTGTAAAAAAACGTTTTATAAACAGCCCAATAAACACCATAACCTGATCTACTTATTCAGCTACTTTTCCTCTCATGGGCGTCATGTGGCGTCAAGCTCCACGGTGGCAGGGCTTCTTGGGTGTATGAGATTTGCCCTGAGTCCTTCAAGTCTCTGGATGTTGTGGGGCTGTCATGGTTGACACGCCTCTTCAACATTGAGTGGCGGTCGGGCACAGTGCCTCTGGACTGGCAGACTGGGGCTGTGGTCCCCTTTCATAAGAAGGGTGACCGGAGGGTGTGTTCCAAGTATAGGGGATCGCACCCCTCAGCCTCCCTGGTAAGGCCTACACCAGGCTATTGGAGAGGGGAGTCCGGCCGATAGTTGAACCTCGACTTCAGGAGGAGCAGTGTGGTTTTCGTCCCGGCCGTGGAACACTGGACCAGCTCTGCACCCTCTGCAGGGTACTTGAGGGTTCATGGGAGTTTGCCCAACCGTTCCACCACTGTTTTGTGGACTTGGAGAAGGCATTCGACTTTGTCCCTCGTGGTGCCCTGTGGGGGGTGCTCCAGGAGTATGGAGTTGGGGGCCCTTTATTAGCAGCCATCCGGTCTCTGTACAAGCAGAGCAGGTTTGGTCCTTACTAAGTTGTACCTGTTCCCGGTGCATGTTGGAGTCCAGCAGAGCTGCCCTTTGTCACCAGTCCTGTTCATAACTTTTATGGACAGGTTTTCTAGGCGCAGCCCACGGCCGGGGGGTTCTGGTTTGGGAACCAGTGGATGTCGTCTCTTCTTTTTAACATGTTGAATAGAGTGAGATAATGTTAGCCAAAATGCTAATGTTAGCATTTTAGGTAGCATTATCTCACTTTACCTTATACACTGCTGTTATAATACAGTCAGCGGATATTCTGCTGTCAACCTTTGCCATTTTCTGCTATCTTTCAGCAGAGGAGTTAAGCATTTCTGTTTTTTGCTAATTCATTACATTCCAGCAAATTTTCTGCAGTCGACTTTGTTGTCGAGCTTGTTCTGCCAGCTTTCAGCTAAAAAAAAATCAGCTACAGCATTCACACTACATTTTCGCAGGAAATTCAAATTCTTCTAGTTATTATTATTATGTCCAACAATTTTTGGCACCTAACTACTTCTGCATACTTTGTGCTATTTCAGCCATTCAACTATCAAAATATTCAGCTCATTAAGGACATTTGAGCTATGACTTTTGGTATTGATAGTCTGCATACTTTTTAAAATATTCAGCTTTTTATGCAAATTTATGTCCCATTGAAATGAATGGAAAAAAGTCCACAAAATTCTGCAAAAAAAAAAGCTTTTTCTCAGCTAACTGCTTTCACATACTTTTAGCTAGAAACTCCATTCAACTTTTGAAATATGCACAAGCCTTTAGGCTATTTTCAAATGATTCAGCTTTTTAATAGTTCTTCTACAATCTCGATTCAAATTGGATGCAAGATTTTTGAAGTTTTTGATTTTTTAATGTAATCCAATAACGGAATTCTCCAACTGCCACAGTGTACGCTCTAGCTTTTTGGAAATTATTGGGAGGCACAAGCAAACTCTGTCACTGTCTCTTTCACTAGGACACGCATGCGTGCACGCATGCACGCATGTACACACACACACACACACACACTACTTACTATCTTTTTGAGGATTTTGCATTGACTCACATTGATTTCACTCATTTCAATGGCCTAAACCTGACCCCACTAACCCTTTGACCATCTTCATAGGAGGCAACTACATGGCGGCAATTTTGTGTTGGATACTTAAACAGCATGTACGTCTGTCCCAACACCTAGACAACAGTGATTGATATTAAAGGGCAATTTCATAGACTTTTGCATGTAGGCTGTTGTAAGCATTATAGACAGGCTAAGTTAATGTTAGACAACATGCTAGTGTTAGCAAACATGGTGATGTTAGCATTTAAGCTAATGTAAGCATTTAGGCTAAAATTCACTTAACATGTTGAATGGAGTGAAATATTGTTAGCCAACATGCTATTAATGGCCCACATGCTAATGTTAGCATTTAAGCTACCATTAGCATTTAGGCTAATTTTCAATTCTAGGTCTAAATTAACATACTGAATGTAGTGAGTTAATGTTAGCCAACAGGCTAGTGCTAGCCCACATGCTAATGTTAGCATTGAAGCTAATGTCAGTATTTAGGCTAATATTCACTTATAAGGCAAAATCAGCATATTATATGGAGTGATTTAATGTTAGCCAACATGCTAGTGTTAGCTGACATGCTAATAGTAGCATTTAAGCTAAAAATTGCTTTTTAGATAATTTTTCACTGCTGTTATAGTATCTTTATCTCTCAGCCCTTTGACTCTTTCTCTCGTCTCTGTCTAGCTATCCTGTCTTTCTCTCATCTGAGTTTCTTCCAATTTCTTACATTTCTACAACTGTTCTCAACCTGACTTCTGCCTTTTTAGGCAATTTTTAGTTTGTTTTTGTGTTTTCTTAACTTATTTGTTGGAAGTTCGTTCTTGTTCTGAAACTTATGCCATGTTTTTACATTTCAACATATATTTTAGCACTGACTTCAACTTTTGGGGTATATTTGTGCTCAGCATTTAGCATTTCTGTTTTCTGCTTTTCAATGCTTTCCAGCAGATTTTCTGCAGTCAACTTCAGCTTGTTTCTGCTAGCTTTCAGCTAAAGAATTAGGCTTACAGCATTTACACTGCAGGAAATGCAAATTTTTTTTGTTATTTTTGATGTTGGCTTGTGTGGTTGGCAGTTTTTTAAAGGTCTTGGCTTAGAGTTTTCATATAAAGCTTTTGCCTAACTGACATAAATGTCTTTAACTGCTTCACTTTTACTGGTAATGATTTGTGTTGTTTTTAGACCATTGTGCCGAGTGATAAGATGTAAATTAATTGATTGAAATTAACTTATTGTCCATTAAAATTACTTTTTATTAACAAACAAAAGTTACGGATGTAACTATGGTTCTATGAATTCTGGATGACTGCCAATGGTGGTGCTCTTTCATAGCAAGGCAAGTTTATTTATATAGCATATTTTAGAAGCATGACAATTCAAAGTGCTTTACATGACAGAAAGAAAAAGAGATATAATAGAAAAAGTACATTACAGTGGCATAAAGCTACTTAAATAATTAACGAACAGAAATAATTAAAGAGAATAAAAATGAAAAATAAAGTGATAAGATTATAATAAAAAAATTAAAAATGATAAAATGATAAGAAAATTAAAAGAAAGTTGGACTGAAAACTTAACAAATAATGTTTAGATAGCACAGTCAAAGGCCACTCTATTCAAATACCTTTTTAATCTTGATTTAAAACAATTTAGGATTTCAGCGCTTTTACAGTTTTCTGGGAGTTTATTCCAGATTACTGGAGTGTAAGAACTAAAAGCTGCTTCTCCATGTTTGGTTCTGGTTCTGGATATGCAGATTCAAGCCCATGAGGTCCTGGTAGAATGACACTGCACCTTCATGGGCAGTTGGCGGCCGTGTAGAGCATATGCCTGCTCCACCACGTTTATTTTCCAGTGAAAGAGATGCCGTTTCAAAAAGGCCAGCCCCTTGTGGGGGCCGGGGTAGCAGACAGACTATCAGAGTTGCGCAGAGAGGCTGTCCCTCTGACTTGTGTCTCAAGCACTTGGACAGGGCAGAGGAGTTCACTGCTGTGCCAAAAGGAGCAAACTGGAGGGGCAAGGGGTGGCTCCCAGATGAGGCAGAAGGAAGTTTGGGATTAGGCTAAAGTGTAACTCCTGAGCCACCAGGGTTCCACCGGCAGCAGGACTCAGCAGGACCCACAAGTTTCCCTCAAGTCATGGCCAGGGAAAACAAAGTTTTTTAAGACAGGCACTTAAGGTTCACCTGCGCTAAGGGCTCAAACGGTGGAGACCACAGGGCAGTTAAAACTAATAAAAGATCCCACATAGGTACTTCAGTACGTTTGGCTGGGTGCAAATGACGACATATCTCAATGTAGCCCAGTTTGAACTGTGGCATTTATATAGTACAAACTGAAGTATTAAACTAAGCTCATAGTAATACTATTTACGTTAAAAAGCAATGTGTAATAAATAAAAGTGAAATAAATATCTGTTCTATAAAAAGAGAAAAAAAAATCAGTTGTCATTTAAAAATGCATCAGGTGTAAAAGTAGTTCCTACCTGTTCAGAAAAACTAGTTTAAGCAGGCTAAAACAGGCTATTGTCATTTTTACTACGTTCCTTGAATGTTACATAAGTTAGTTTAAGGTGGACATGGGTGCAGCGTGGCAGCCTCACAACCTTCTTTGATTGTATTAAGTTTCAATCTTATTTATTTCGTTTTGCATTGGATGAAGCATTTTGTTTGCCCAAACAGATGGGAGTGGGTGGAACTAATAGTACACTGCATGAAACGTAGGCCCTGTCCCAATACTCGCACTTCCACCCTTGTGTCCCTGAATTGCGTGTTCCAGTTGATGGGTTATGGTGCGTACTGTGTCCCAATTCTCCAGAGTGGTCCTTAGCCCTAACCCTCTTTGTGCCCTCAATCCACACTTCGGCTAAGCGTGCATCTAAGCGGACTTCGCCGAAGTATATTTCCCACAATTCACTGCTGCAGATGATGATCTGAGCAAAAACCAGTCACAACCATCAATGTAATCAACCATCAAATCAGAATAATAACTGCATAAACGTTAGACAGCAAGCCGACAAATATTTTTTTTTACTGGTTTTCCAGGCTCAACATTGTAAGATACCACTGGCTTCAGAGTGAGTCTGGGCAGTCAGTAGGCCATAACACTGAAAGTAACTAGCACTGGCGCAACGAGAGTCTGGTGTAAAGGCCTCCTTCGCTTCCTGCACTTTCTTCTCCTCAAAACAATTGCTTGTTGCAGTTTTAAAATATGTTTTTTAGCAACAAGACTGCGAAAACAGCGCCAGTTACCACCCTTTTTGATGCTGCAGTTACGGTGGAGAGGTGCAAGTCAATGATGTAACCCCTACTGTCCCAATTCTCCAATTTCGCATGCTTGTACCCTGTGCACTTCAACCCCTATGTGCACTTCATAGAGGGGTGTAGGGTGTAGTGTTGGTATTGTAACAGGGCCGCAGGTCAGTGTGCAAACTAGACAAGCCAGAGAGCACAGCGGAGAAGAAGTTGGACAATAACAGAGTAAACTGTCCATTACAATGGTTAATGCAGAGTTGCCTGCTGTAACGTACTTTAAGGAGCACATAAAAGGTAAATACCTTTGTTTGTATGTTTTATGCTCTTTCAGAACGATGCAGTGTGCAGAACGAAATAAAGCTAAGTGCAACTAGCTTTTTAGTTTGCTAGCGCGATGTAGCAGATATTTCAATGATGTAGCAGTTCGTGTTACTGTATATTGAAGTGTAGATGCTAATATTAGTGGCTTGTTAAAACTCTGAATGAGACCGTATGAGAAGAAAGCGAGTTTTGCTAAGGAGTATAAAGGGACTGAGAGCTGTTAATGTGTACAGTGGACCAGGAGCTACCTTTTTGGACCTGCCGGACGAACAGAGGTTCCCTATTCAGCCATTTGGTTGCCATCTGTGAGGCTACTGCCGTTGTGATAGATTAACTGGTGGCAAGATTAACTGGTTGAAATCTATGCGCACCGCAGATGTTTCTAAAGCATAGGTGGCTTCTTTTTCTTCTTCTTTTTGAGATTTTTTGGCAGGTGGCATCAAACGTTTAAGCGTAGGTGGCTGTGTTGATGCCTGATGAAAATATTGCCAACGTAACAAAAAGTTAATCAGACGTCATATCTGACGAGTAAATTTCTGTTTTTGCAGGCTACAACGACGTGGCAAAGAACTAATATACACAGAAAAGCATTCAGTGCAAAACATTTTGCACAAAGAACAGCGTCGTTCACAAGACCAGATTGACTTGTGACACATCTCCCTCATATATAAGCATACAAGAATCAAACTGCTGGCATGCATCTATAAGCAGTAATGGTAACTGAAAGTGGACATTTTATTCATTTAGTGACAAACATTTCTGCCGAGAATAACAGTGCAACTGTATTGCGCAGATCCAAACAAGATTAACTAGTGACAGTTGGGGTCCGCACGCAGATGTTTGTAAACTTTAGGTGGCTATGTCGTTGCCTGTTCAAAACCCTGCTAACGTCACAAATGGTTTGGTAAATTTTTTTATTATGCAAACAAAGCCTTGCTTACGTAAGGGGAGCCCCGCAATTGCGCCTGCACACTATTAAAGACATCTTGCTGCAGACTCATCATAGAAATTAGAAGGCTGCGCAGTTTATACATATGTTTACTTAAGTTACAATCAGTTTCACTGTAAGGATGTGTGGTGTGCTTTTGTTTAAAGCATGTGAATAAGGTATAACCGTCACTGGCAAGCCTATTAAATATGTTAAACGCTGACATCAAGTAGTTTTCTATTCCATAAAATAAACTTCCAAAATATACTATCTAGATTTGAACTGGTGCCAGTATCAACTACCAGTTGAAATGACGCCGAGTTGACCACTAGACTATCATGGCGCGTACTCTACAACCATCCCTGCCTGTTATCAGTTCGATATTAACTGACAGCTATTGACACTTTTGAGAACAGATTTAGATCAACTGATGACAGTCAATTTGAAACAGTTACGAGAACATTTTTGACGTAATTTGGATGGAAAAGGGTATATACGGGCTGTTTTTTTTTCCTGGTGTCTCTTACGACGGAGTATTAGGGTCACTTGATGAAAAGAATAAAGACGAACTTTGTTTTAAGTAAAAGGAAGAGAACAAAATATCAATAGGTGAAGATGAAACTGGCACAAAACCTAAGGTAGCAATGTCTGCTGTAAATGAGGTAGGAACTTTGGTATTAAAGAAATGTATTTTACATAATCCTGTGGAAACACGATTAATCAGCAAAGGAGCTATCCCGACATATCACTGACTGCGAACAGAGCAGTTTAAGCTTCTCATCCTTTCTTCAAACTATTCCCACTTTATTTATCACATTTTTACAATTTTAAGTTGAAGTTCTTTTTCCTCACCATTTTATTGTTATTAAATTCCAAGTTTTCACTTTTCCTTAATTTTGTCATTATGACATGAATACAAGCTTCTACAAAGGTAGTTTTTTAGTTTTCTAAGAGACCCCAAAACTCCGTTCTGTATGGTGAACTGTAGCAAGTGACATAAACAGTGGTTTGAAAAAAATATATAGATTTTTATTGCTATTGTTTCAGTCAGTATGTAATTGGATTATATCATATGAGGGAGGTATGAGAAATAAAAAAATCAATTGTTCTTTTAAAACCTTGTATTTTATTTGTCATGGTTTAACACTTATATTGGCTTTCAGGGATTAAGTAGTACTTTGGGATCTTTTTATGGCATCTTGCGATCTATTTCGATCTTCCTTCGATGATTTTCAAGCTCTCAAACAACACATAAAACAAGTACAAGTTCTGTGTAATTTACAAGCTCTGTGTCAGCGGTTTTCCAGATATTATTTAAAAAAAGCAACATACAATATTATAGCAATAAAAATTCAATTCATTTTAATAAGTTATTCTTTAGATCTTTATGGATAACTTACGAAATCAGATAGTATTTTACAAACATTTGTAGTTCTTTATGTTGAACTCTTTATGTTGAACTCATTGTTTATTTCCTGGTTCGGTAAAGGGGTCCTAAACAGCCACACCCACAAAAACATCTGCCTCTCCCAGCTGCCACCACAAGATAATCTCGCCACCAGTTAATCTATCACACCGTGAAGGACCTGGGTGTTGGTGTGGTCATCACCTGCCTACTTACCTTGTTCAGCTGCCTATTAAAGGATCTCCACATCTAATTTTCCCGATCCAATCTAGAACTCTGAAGGAGTTGTGAGCACAAAACCAAACTAATGCACATGATTTTTATTTTATTTGCTCAGTGAGCAAATGAGCCGTTTGTTTTTGCTCCCACGCACCCAAGCATCGATTCAGGTTTGCAACGGGTTAATCTGAGGTTGAATTTAATGGTTGAAAAACCTTACCTGAACTGTTGAAGATTAATATGGACTTAAAGTGGGTTCAAACTGCTAAAAAAGTAAATACTGTGAAAAGCTGTGAATGCTATTCTCACCTGTGATGCAAATTATTCATTTTTTTACTAAAGTGTTGTTAAAAACTTAAATCTTGCATCAGTGTTTTGTTTAAGAAATTGCTTCAAGTGTCTGTATTCCAAGGGTTTGACTTAAACATACATTTATTTAAAATAAATTCTGAGTGGGTTATACAAGGTACAATTTCACAAGAGGAGGGAAGAGGCATGGGAGAGCTGCAGCAGAGAAAACCAGGTCCTCGCGGGCCAGAAAGGAGCCAGTCAGAGGAGTTGATCCTGGAGGACTCGCAGCAGTGTCGGGCCTGTCAGGGGTACAGCAGAAAAGCATAACGCACAGTATCGGGCCTGTTGTGGGCTATCGCGTCCTGGCCCAGGGGGCTGGCATTGTCTACCAGAGAGAACCAGAGTGTGCATTCTGTTGTTTCCTTGGAGGCAAATGGGTCCACATCTGCCCTGCCATACTTCTCCCAAATGTCCTCCACCATCCCTGGATGAATCCTCCACTCCCCAGTTGGCAGGTTTCCCCGAGATAGAAAATCTGACGGCCCTTTCTATATCCCCAGAATGTGGACTGCCCTCAGACTGGCAGCCCAAGTCAAAAAGTCCTGGGTCAGTCGTAACAATGTCAGCGACCTAGTCCCTCCTAAGTGGTTGATATGAAACACAACTGAATTGTTGTCATAACGTACTAGGACATGCCTTCCCCGCAGGCCTGGGAGGAAGTGGAACCAGGTTGAGCTGAAACACCACCAGTGGTTTTACACCACAAGCCAGTTCCAAGAACTGCTGTTTGATGCCGGTTAAATGCAGCTGTAGAAATCACAAAAAAGTAAAAGCAAGCCAAACACGGATGCGATCAAACAAAGCAAAAAGCAAGCTCCAACATGGCTGCACAATGTAACAAACTAAAACAAAGCTTGAACACGGCTGTCCAAAGAAAAATTAAACAAACACAAACCACGCCGAGTCAGGCTGGATAAAGGGCGAACAAACCCATCAGACAAAACAAATATGTTACGACTTTGCGAGATATTGGACCCCAGGATGCAGATGAGAAGGCAGCGTGATGGTAAGTGAAAATTTAATCAAACAAAAACTCACTCTTAAAAGAGGCAGGAACAAAACAGAAGCAGGCTGGCTTGACAGGCATGGCATGGTCCACAAAACAAGACATTAATAGAGACACAATGATTCCGCAATGACAAACAGAACAGGTGTGTATATATGGAGTGAAAAAACCCTGTGGGGAGCAAAGACAGATTGACAAGGTGCAGGTGAACGGATAAAGATGATTATAGAAGAGAACCGAAAACTCTGGAATATTAAACAAAAACTTAAAGCGATGACCAGAACCTAAAAAAACCAAACTTGACAAAAACCATAGGAACATAAGACTAAAAACCTACAGATAAAATAATAAACAAGCATGATTCAAAAACTGTGAGAAATATAAGAAAAACCCAGAAAAAAATATACTGAAACGATATTTTCAATTCAAAAACCTTAACTGGTGAAAAACATTCAGGAAGAAATAACGAGAATTCAAAAAAACTCCTAAAAACGCCCAAAATTATATACAGTAAAACCGACCCTCCCCCGCCCGCCGCCCCTTTAATGGCCCAGATACCAGACGCCCATCATAGGAAGGGTCCCTAAACTAGAATACCAACTCGAACGCGAGCGGGCCGTGGGGGGTGTCCATGCAGGAGGGCCCTGAAAAAACAAAAAAACAAACCCGGAACCGGGCGGGCCGGTGGGAAGGTCAATGGCTGGAGGGGCAAACATAACAGGCACAAGAGTTTCAAAGCGGGCGAAATCCAGGGAAGGTCGTCCGCGAGCAGGCACTTAGTATTTTCCAGGCGGTCACCCCCCGACAGGAAGGTCCCGTCCCGAGCAGCATCAAGAGTTGTCCCTAGGGCGGTGCTTCTCTTCCTCGAAGACCTCCCGTCCCGCCAGGGTTTTTTTTCATCATACAGTCATCCCACGTGTGAAAATGGGAACCAGTTTTTTGTGCACACAAATCGTGTGTGAGCCCCTGTGTTATATAGGTCGCTATTGATCAAGAGCTAAATAAGTGTGCGTTTTGTGTGTGTGTGGGTGTATACCTACAGTCGTCGTTGAGCAGAGCATTGAGGCGTCCAAGAACACAGACCCTCCACTGGCTTCATATGGAGCAGAGCTTGAGGTTGGTCCGCCGAGAGGACCCTCAGTTGACGTGAGGCAAGAGCTGAGGCGTCACAGCAAGAGAAACCCTCAGTGGGGCAGTGAGCAGGTAAGCTTGGAGGGTCTGTGTCCCCGCTAGACTGACACTCTCAGTCGGGGTTGCCGTGAAGCCAACGGACGATATGCCTGGGATTGGGGCTGACCCGTCGCTGTTGCGTCACAATTGCCTTGCATCTACAACGTCTCGCGGGCCTGTGCGTTGTACGAGCTTGATACGCGCTTCCCGCCGAAGAGCCTCGAGTGATCCCTCGCTGGGAGCCAAAGGGTGTTGTGTCTTGAGGCTGTCTCACCGCGGGAAACTTCCTCGGTGGGGCCGTGCTGACAGAGGGCTAATCACAGGGCCCTGGCCCTGTTCACGTTACACAGACCCCCATCCTTATGATGGAGTAGTTGAACAGAGACTCCCCTCTTTATCACCGCCATTATTCCTCTCGACTTCGACAGTTGGTGGTTGAGCTGGAGAGTGGTGTTTTTTTTGAAGCCGGTGCCATTGTGACACTTACATACGGTAAGAATGTCCCATTCGGGTGCCCGTTGTGGTTTGAAAATATGTAAACAGAGCTGTCGTGAGAAGCGGTTGGATGTCTACAGACCTGTATCCTATAAAACATGCTGTTCGGGAGGTGTGTCCATGGCGCCTCTGGCAATGAGACCCTGTGGTAGGGGAGGGGGGAGGCAGGCTATGTGGGGGCAGCTGCTCGCACTCTCCTCCCGGCCTGCGAGAGACCAGGCCCTGGTGGGTGTGTGTGTTCAGGTGCTAGTCTGGAGTGGTCAGGCCTGGTCAAAGAGACCTAGGCCTTGGGTTTGTGTGTCTCGCCCCCTTCTTCAAAGCCAGCTGAGGGTGGACACTGTGTGGTACACTGTTGCACCTGGTGCGTAGAGAAACATCGCTGACATCAAGGTTAGTTGTGTGATGGCTCCAGGACTCGGGTGGACTTGGTCGCAACTGGCAGAGTAAGACCTAGGCCCAGGTGTGTTGTGTCACAGGCCTGTGGGATGGAGTGTCCCCAAGCCCCTGGCAGAAGTGTGGGGTCTTGGGTATAAGGGTTGTGTTCAGGGATGAATGAGTGGTTGTACACGGGCGCTCCTACGAGTCTATCTGTATATATTGAACTACTCATGGGTCTATATGGTAGTGAGTCAATGGCTGCATATCAATACGGTATTTCCAGGTCTCGTTGCAAAATATAAGTAGTTGTCTGCATCTTAAGTGGTGGGGGAGATATAAGCGGGGAGCGTGTCAGCACACATATCTCCACAAACATAACCACCTGTTTGACAAAAAACACAAAGGGGACCCAAAAAGTTTCACAGCTTAGGTCAGAAATGCAGAACATTGTGTTGTCAGCTTATGACACAAAAATCAAAGAACCAGTTTTTGTGTTAACCAGCTGTGAGTGTCAAAGGAAGAGAAGTGTTTGAAAACTTGTGATGTAATGGGAATAAAAACATAGATTTGTTGTAAACAAGGTAGTGGTTAAGAAAAGAAAAGAAACAGGATGGTGTGTTGATTTAAGACACTGTTTCATGTGCACGATATGACAGATGAGCTAATACTAACCAAAAGGAGTGTGGGTGTAGAGAAACACATAGAGTGTTTGGTAGAGTCGTACACATAGGATCCAACTCGCATAAATTAGTCAGCAGTATCGCTGACAATGACAGGTTATACATTGAACAATAACTGTTTGTGGTTTGTTAGAATGTGTACACCTGCATAGGACAGAGTCAAAGAACAACCTACACATGACACAAGAAATAATGAGAAGTTAATAGCATATAGCACTGAAAACGTCAAGAGCGGCTACACAGTTAGTATATTAATACCCAAACTGGGCGCCAAATACACTACTAACATTGACATGCGCAGAAGACTACTATACCAAATACAAATGAGAGATACCGTGGCTGAAGGAAGATGAGTGGAATTTTATACAAGAGGCCAGACACACAGAATTGTGAACGAACTCAAGAAGCTCATAAAGAAATATTAGATACATGATACGTAAAGCCGGCTACAATCCGATACGTGACAGATAGAGCAGAAAGGAATAGAAAATGTGGCTACATCGAAATTAGATTCACACAAAGATAATACATGTATGTTTTACAGGAACAAGAATTGTGTAAGAAGACAAGGATAGGGCAAGCACAAATATCACGAAGTAGAAAGACAGAGCTAAGAGAAGAAATGCTTGAGGGAGTACGGGACAATATGAGAGGTTAGAAGGGTTAGAGATGTTAATAGACAAATGGATTACATATGACGGTAGCTACAATTATACACACTCAAACGTACATGCTCGCAGCGAAGGTGACAGTTTTCATTTTCACACATAACAAGGAGTCAAGGCAGAACAATCTCATATACAGAATCGTGGGATTGAACAGAAAGTTACTACGAGACTGTGAAAAAAATGAAGTGATTGACAAGAGCACATAAACGCTAGTGTGTATACTTATATGTAGAGCGTAAACGTGGGAGGAAAAAGTAAGGTTTGAGGAAAAGGTGAAAAGGTGACTATGGACTTAGCATCAAAGCAACAGAAACGATAGGGTGAAATGTTATCGAGCTAACTGTGAGATGCAATAGAAAAAAGATGGTAAACATCAGGCCGCTGCGTATACTGAAAGAACATTACAGACGTCGCTGAGTGAAAAAAAGATAATTCCTCATTCCCTCATCGAGACGGTATCGTTAAAAAGTTAACAGTAAGAGCACTATACCATGAAATGCAGAGGGCGCCGCGAGGTTCCCCTTCAGCTTAGTGGGGTACCATCACTCACCTGTGTCGACTTTGCGATATATTGGCGCCCTCCTAGATGCAGATGAGGGAGCGAAGGGATGTAATGAAAGTTGAATCAAACTCCCCCACACATCGAACTCCCACTATCTCACACGAGGCCAAGACACAGAAGCCATGGCGTGCAGAGGCATGGATGGTCCCCCCCACAAAAAAGAGTAATAAACACAATGATTTTCCCGCAATTGGACAACAGAGAGCAGGTGTGTATAATAAATGGAGTGAAATACAGGTGCCGAGCACTAGATTGAAAGGTTGCGAGTGGAAAACCCGAAAATTATAGGTGAATGAACAAGAACAGAAGTGGCTGGTAGCTAAAGAACAAAGCTCCTTCCATATTAAAACTAGCCATGACACTAGATACCGCAAAACCTAAAACTTTGACGAAACAACCCTATTGAATACACAGACTAAACCTATAATGCCAAAAGCAAGACAAATACCACATCAGCAGGTTCCACAAAACGATGAGAAAATTATCAAGCATTAAGACAACCTCAGGAAACACTAAAACAGAACATTTACTTCCCGAATTAAACCATACACGGTAAAGAGAAAGAAAAACAGAAAGTCAACAAACCCTCCTGTCCATAATCACATACATTACTGCTGGACCACTCGCGACGTGCCTGCTCGGTAGATATTCTCGCGTACAAACTATTCGTCATTGCTTGGGCCTCGTGACTCCCTATATACACTATGTTGCGCACCACCATACTCACAGGAGGAGGAAGAGTGCGGGATATGTAGCATTTGGCCCGCCACTCAAGTCAAAGGCCTACAGTACGCTCGTAGCACAGCGTCTTTGTGTGGTGTAGATATGGAAATCATCGGCTGGTTGTGGGATAAGCGGGTCTTGGTGAAATTGCTCGTGGGTCAGCATACCTACCCTCGCGCGCTGACTGTATTCAGCACGTACTGCATAAGCCTCGGGAGGTTAGACTCTGAGATGCTAAGTCGTTCATAGTCAGCTACGGGCCGACCACAAGTTAGAAATTGTCATGGGTATTCATTCACTTGGTGCAGGGGGCCAGTATCGCTCCTTCACATTGATTTCGACTGTCTTTGAATACGCACAGACCTTGGGGGAGCCCGTGACTAGGGCCGACGTCTGCATTGGCCCTTCCGCCTCGAGGCAGATTGTCGTTAGATCGTGGCTCGAGTGCACAGTTAACCTCGCCGTCGCTTGCGGCGCGGGAGTAATGTGCTAGTGTGCCGGTCTACTGGGCGCAAATTGGTTCAAAAAAACAGAAGTTCAGGACAAAGAGGCACAACCGCAACAAACCGGTGTGGCAGTAGAGATGTAAAGGGACTGAAGCTTAAATCGGTCTCTTGTGGAAACTGTTATACTGACCCTCAAAATGTTTCCATTCAGTGGGCATTAAAAGCAACCACCTCTGGCAGTCATATGGGGATGAAGTTAGCACTCTGATCATACTGGTTTTTTTTTTCCCTTACCTGGATGAAAGTGGCTAACTGGAGAGAGACATGTTTGCTATGACAGATGGGGACCAGGATGTTTTTTTTTCTAAAATTTCCCCTTGTATTCCCTTGTTTGCAAATGGTTTTACCTTGGTTCCAAGATAGAAAACACCAATTTAGATAAAGGTGGTTTTTTTTTTAGGATTTGGAGAAAT
Source organism: Crenichthys baileyi (assembly GCA_036173005.1). Lineage (NCBI taxonomy): Eukaryota > Metazoa > Chordata > Actinopteri > Cyprinodontiformes > Goodeidae > Crenichthys > Crenichthys baileyi. The sequence goes on along the minus strand of JAHHUM010000731.1, from coordinate 148,945 downwards.
CCTTGTGTTTTTTAAATATCAAATGCAAATTCCGTAACCCTAAGGAAGGAGCAAATAGTTTTTTTTCCTGAATTTTTCTAGCCATAAGGTGGTAGGGTCCCCCACAAAAACGTGAAGGACAGCCATAACTTTAACTGGAAGATCTACCTTCCCAAGTATATGATTAAAAGTAAGACAACGCTTGCTGCGTAACAATTGCTTATCTATGAGGGGTGGTTAGTGTACATGTTTCACACCATTGTGGCACAGCTGTCCTTGATACAATCTAATTTGGTGTGTGTGGGGTTTTTTTTGTTGATCATACATTACACACTTAACCACTGCGAAGCAGTGGGCTTACTAAAAACACTCAGCCTTTCTTATCCAAGGTTTCACTTTTTTTCATAACAATATAGTAGATAAGACCCAAATGCACGCAAAATCTGGCCACTGTTTTTTTAGCTGGTGTTATTTCTAGAAAATATCCATTTGGTGCGAAGAAGAGTTCATGTTCTTTTGGAAAAATAAAGCTTAGTTACACCTTGTTGAACAGTCCCCCCCCTGTCTTCTGTCACAAATTTTTCCTATTCTCCCGCCCTACGAGTCCTGCAATACAGGCAGGAGCTGGTCGCCCTGATACCTGTTTAATTCCCGAACTGCCCTGGAACTAAAACAATCGGGGGTGCCCACTTCAATACTCGTTGGAGATGGTGGGGGTGGACCTTTTCGGAGAACACCACCAACACACACAATAACATACTCCACATTACCAGAATCCTCCAAACCAACAACCGTGGTCCGGGCCTTGTGGAATCATTTAACATAACAGGTTGCAGGATTTACTTTAGAACCCATCCATCTACCCTGAAATGACCGCTGTTGAAAATGGGTCTTCACAACAAGAGACACTGTTTTTTCGAAAAACGAGAAGGCCCTCAGCAAGAGACTTGTAACTGTTCCTGACAGGGCCCGCTAACTCATAGAAGTTCAAACGGTTTCTTCCACATAGCTTGCTGGTTCAACTCCTTCTAACACTGCCATCAACCCCATTCGGGCTCCCTGTGTTTTGCCTGTCTTCCCATCCATCTCAAGGTGTACACGTTTGTTTTTTTTTTGGTTTCATACACACACAAAAACAAAGGACAGGTCCTCTAGAACACAGCTCATGAGAAACCGGTAATAAAATCCACGACTGCGAGAAAGAATCCATCGGGCTGAAAACCTTCCCTCCATCCGTAGGAAAAATTGTGTGTTAACAGGTCTAAGGTCAGGAAGGAAAGAGCTGCTAAAAATCTCTTGCACCAGTACCACCCACAACCAAGTGGGTCAGGACGACAGGTGAGGGGGGATTCCCTCAAACATGATTACCACGTTAGCTGTATCATGGCCTCACCCAGGTAGTTTAGCCTGCCGTCCCAGGCCGACGCTTATAAAACAGAGCTGTGTTTGTCCCACGAAAACCCACCCGCCGACAGAGACAGTTTTTTTTCTTTCCCCCCAACTGTGTGCTTCTTGTTGAACATTCCATTAAAATACAAAACACACCGAGCAATAGCCAGAACTTACTTTGTGTTTTTGCAAATGCACACCTTTTTTATTTTTATTTACATACATATTGGTTTTTTTTAAATTTATATACTATAACATTGGTGTATATGATACTAGAAGGTAGTGATGTGATGCTGTAGTTCGGGTCGTCCACCACGAATACTTAATCATACAACTGCAAACTCCCCAAGGGAGCAAAGTGTGAACCGGAGTCGAAAAATTTCCCCTTTTTGTTTCTCTCTGTATGTACAAACTTGGGCAATAATAAGCTGATTTCTGATTTTCTGATTCTGATTAAACTCACATGTTTTAATCATTTTCACATACCATGCAAATGGTTTTCCCTCCTCCAGTCCTCCTGCTGTACTCGCACATTGAAACATGGACCTTGTAAATTATGTTACAGAAGCAAGAAACTAGTAAAAGAACTCTGAATCCATTACTGCCACTATATGTGAACCTATTCTGTTCGTTCAGTCCAGGAAAGATGAGTCACAGCTAGAATCCAGTGATGTCATGGAGCTACTAACAGACACTTCTCCAAGCTCCGCCTTGTTCTCATTTCAGGCTGCAGCAGCAGCTGGTCACAGCGGGGAGGAAGCATGCAAGAGGGTATAAGACTTACTGGCGAGAAAGATTCTATTACTTCGAAGAATCCCTGGGATCCTGAGTGAACTACAATCTTATTTTCCTGTATCTGTCGGAGAACAACAAAAAAAACGTATGATCTCCTGTTCATGAATCCATCAAGTCACGGGGGTAATTAAGACAACCTGTCTTCCCCTTTTTTTGAGCTCCAGCACAAAAATAATCTGACCCCCGAGGTTCCCCCAGAAGAGACGGCGTCTAAGTGAAGCAGCTTTCCCCCTCCCTGCCTGAGAGGAGACGACATGAAAACCATAGCTCTGCATGCCTGAAGTCTATAGTTCGAGCAAAGCTCTCCCCCCTTGCAGCTGCTACTGAGAGCAGCCATCACTGCTTCTTTGACCACTACGCAACCACGGAGCGAGACTGGGCCACCTTCACCACACAACCCAACACCTTTAGGACCTTGTTCAGATCTGTTCATCAGAAAGGTTCATGTAGTAGGTAGTGTCTGGGCAGAGAAATTTAGATAAATGTAGAATATAACCAAAAGTATTGTTAATTTCTGGGTTTTTTGCTTTTTTTGTAGTGCTAAGCCTAAGCCTTGATGTTACAAGCTAGATCGCCGTGGTTTAAAAGTTGAGACAAACTTTGTTTCAATGACACTGGTCGGCCATAACACACCGTTAGGGCTAATATACACCTTAATTTTGATATTAATGGTATTTCAAGCACATTTGAAACTAAAACAGTTGCTATAGACACAGATTCTGGTCATACACCAACCACCCCCCTATCTTCAGACACCCTGCCTGCACTAAGGATCTCAGCGGAAGATGTAAATAGGCTCTTTCAGCGCCTAAAAACAAGGAAGGCCTCAGGACCTGGTAATGTCTCCCCATCATGCCTAATGGTCTGCACCAACCAACTGGCACCCATCTTCACTGAGATCTTCAACAAATTAATGGAGCTGTGTGAAGTTCCCTTCTGCTTCGAATGCTCCACCATCATCCCAGTACCCAAGAAACCCACCATCACAGGATTAAATGACTACAGGCCTGTCGCCCTGATGTCTGTTGTCATGAAATTCCTTAAGCGACTGGAGTTAAAGCACCTGAAGGACATCACAGGTCCCCGGCTGGACCCCCTGCAGATTGCCTAGTGGGCAAACAGGTTGGTAGATGATGCAGTCAACATGGAAATACACAGTCATCTTGCAACACCTCGACCACCCAGGGATGTACTTCAGGATCCTATTTGTGGACTTCAGCTTACCCTTCAACACCATCAACCTACAGTGACAGTGATGAGTCTGCGTACAGACAGGAGGTGGATCTGCTGGTGAACTGGTGTGGTCAGAACCACCTGGAACTTACCTACTCAAGACTGTAGAAATAATGGTGGACTTTTGGAGAACATAATCAAAATAAATCTAATAAGTGTGCTGTAAAATAATTCCTTTATGGCGTGCTTTTTGTAGCATTTGAGGAGCAAAGCCAGGCAGGAAATATTGATGAAACTGAAATTAGATAGGACAGGCACAGCTGAGTGGAGTGGTAAGTAAACCAGAGTAATAAAAGTAGTTTTTCAGGACTACATATAGTTTATTGTGTTGAATACATGCATTAACATAACTAAAGTGCTGTTTGTTCCCTGGTATTAGTATGTCCATCTGCATGTTATTTTATAGGTGAACCAGATGCTAAGAGAATGGAAAGAAAGACAGTGCCCAGTGAGATGAAGGTAGCCCAGGATATATCACAAGTACAGGGGCAAGAAGCTGCCCAGGATATATCACATGCACAAGAAGAGGCTAGTGTAGATGAGATTGAGCATTTTGATGTTTTTTTGCCCATCCACAAGCCCATGACCTAGATATGTTTTTAATTACCATCTTCAGTAGCCTATTAAACAACCCCTACAAGCAAACGTTTTTCGTAACAAGCATGGCATGAACCGGAAATGGCTGACATGCTCAATCAAATCACAATCACTTTTTTGTTCTGTGTGGTTGGCATTTACATCTCTTTCAAGTGATGGTCCATTTGTAAAACAAGACATTAAAACTTGGAAACATGTTCACCTGAGGACAGAAGAGCATGAGAAGAGTAAGCTCCATAGAGAGAATGCTGAAGGCTACTTTATGATGGCCAAAAAAGGAGATGTAAAAAGCCATTTTGCTGGCAAACAAATGTCTTTACATCATGAGCAGGTGAAAAAGAGGTGTCAGTTGATGGAAAGAATTATGTGATAAGTCATAGGCAAATGTGGACGTTAAAGGGGACATAAAGAAGAAGCTGCTTATACTTTTAAAAATAATGCTGTGAACCGTGGCAACTTCTTAGACTTATCACTTTTGAGTCGGTATAATCTGTGTCTTCAACAGCACATCAACAGTTGTATTGAGCAAAGCAAAAAGCACATTGAGAGTGGTGCAAAGAGAAGAGGTTCACTTGTGACTCTTTTGTCAAAAGACATTGTTGGTAAAGTTGTGGATGTTCTTGGCCAGGCGATAAAGAATTCAGTTGCACATGAGATTAGAAAGGGAGGAATGTTTTCTGGTCAAACTGATACCACCCAAGATATCACTTCAACAGACCAATGTGCTGTCATTGTGAGATACGTCACAGAGGCCATTCATGAGTGTTTGGTCTGTGTGATAAACTGTGAAAAATCCACCGGCAAAGATTTACTCAAGCTGTTAAAACATAATCTACAAAAGCTTAACATTGACATTGACATATGTGTAGGCAACTCCACTGATGGTGCACCTAACATGCAAGGGCCCTGTCAAGGGAAACCAGGTGATGGGCTAAGGATCAGGCTCTCAGTAAAGTCTTTGGGGGTTTTGGTAATCCACAACATGATGCACTGTATGTTGACCCTAAACAGAGTTATGGCAGATGGTGGTATGAAGCCAGCAGTTAGGGCAAAAGCAAGGGGCTTCATTAAAAACTCATTGAAACTCTTCTAAAATTTCTTTCAGGCCTCACACATCCTGCACACAAACTGTTTAGACTTTATCTTGTATCTATCTATGGTAAATGGACTGAACTTATATAGCGCTTTTCCAGTCATACAGACCGCTCAAAGCGCTTTACACTAGAGCCACATTCACCCAATCGCACTCACTAACGCTCACACATTCATACACCGATACGCAGATCGGTAGGCAACTTGAGGTTAAGTGCCTTGCCCAGGGGCACATCGACATACCTTCTGATTGCAAGACGACTACTCTTCCTACTGAGCCACAGTCACCTATCTATCTATCTATCTATCTATCTATCTATCTATCTATCTATCTATCTATCTATCTATCTATCTATCTATCTATCTATCTATCTATCTATCTATCTATCTATCTATCTATCTAGGGCTGTAAAAGCTGCTAAATCTGCTTTCTTATCAACTTATTGACCTCTGCAAATAGTCACAAACCTCAGGTTCTTTTTAATATTTTTAATTCTGTTATTAACCCCTGTGAAACGGTTTCCATGGAGGCTTCTTCTAACTTTTGTGACAGGTTCCTTTTTTTTATTGAGTTTTAGCACTAAGGCCTTTTCATTCACAGCCTGTTTAGATCAGCCTGTACTTTTTCAATGGTGTTCTGTTTTTTATCAGTTTTAGTCTATATCTTTTGTGATTTTAAGGGAAATAGTTTTTAATTTGAGTCCCTCTAGGTCCCACTTGATGTCCTCACTCCTCATCTTGTTAAAGAGACTCTTGACGTCATTGGGCCTAGTATTTTATACATTTTAAATACCTCTTTGTTATCTGGCCGTGTACCAGCTGCATTCAAACATGCTGTTGTGCAGCCTATTATCAAAAAGAGGAATATTGATCCTAATGCTCTTTCTAACTATAGGCCAATCTCTAAATTACCTTTTATTTGCAAAATTTTAGAAAAGGCTGTTTTTAATCCACTTCAGTCCTTTTTAAATACTCATGATGTTTGTGAAGAGTTTTCAATCTGGTTTTAGATCCTGTCATAGCACTGAGATGGCTTTTTTAAGAGTTTTTAATGATCTTCTTTTAAACATTGACTCAGGCCGCTTCGTTGTTTTGGTTCTTTTAGATTTAACTGCTGCCTTTGATACAACCAATCCCAGTATGCTTTTATCAAGGCTTGAACTCATTGTTGGTCTCAAATGCTCAGTACTATCATGGTTTAAATCTTATATCTCTGGCAGGTCCTCTTCTCTGTTTATGGGGGAATACACTTCTTCCTCAGAACCTATTTCTTGTGGACTACCTCAAGGGTCTATCTTAGGCCCTATTTTGTTTTCATTATACCTTCTGCCTTTGGGTTTCATATTTAGAAAGCACAATATGTCTTTCCATTGCTATGCCAATGATGTCCAAATATAATACCCTTTTAATCTGGATGTCTCTGACTCACTGCAGGCCCTGTTTAATTGTCTTTGAGAGGTCAAAGATTGGTTGACTCAGAATTGTCTGACCCTGAATGAAAACAAAACTGAAATTATTGTGTTTGGTGATTGTACTCCTCTCACTAGGTCACTTGATATCCTTGGCCCTCTTGCTCTACATTTCTCCTCCACTGTCAAGAATCTTGGAGTGTTTTTAGACAGTTCTTTTAAATTTGAAAAGCAAGCGTCCACAGTTGTCAAGACCTGTTTTTATCAATTACATCAAATTGCCAAACTCATATCTTACATTCCTTCCAAATACCTTAAAATTCTTGTCCATGCAATTACAGCTAGATTAGACTACTGCAACTCCATATACTTTGTACTTAAGAAATCATCTCTTCATCATTTACAGGTAGTCCAAAACGCTGCTGCACAGCTGGTAACAGGTACCAGAAGGCATGACCACATCACTCCGGTTATGGCAGATTTACACTGGCTGCCTGTGCATTTCATATTGATTTTAAGATTCTTTTACTCTTGCTTAAAATTATAAATAGCTTGGCACCCAATTATTTGACTGTTCTTCTTAACTTTTATAATCTAAAAATAGCACTGAGATCTACGAGCCAGATGCTCTTACTTCAGATGAAGGTCAAATTTAGACGCAGAGGGGATTGGGCTTTTGCATGGCAGCTCTGGAATAAACTGCCCCTTGAGATTCGCTGAGTCCGTACAGTCTTTTAAATCCCTCCTGAAAACTCACTTTTTTACATCGGGTTTAACTGAAGTTCAGTTTGAGTCCATCAGAACTGTTAGGTTGTGATGTTTCTATATTTTAGTCTTAATTCTTTTTTATTGTATATGTTGTTTTTTTGGGTTTATGTCTGTCTTCTGTAGTTATATCATTTCAACCTGGAAAGACTCACAAATGAGAGAAACACAGAGATGGCAGTTAGAGGAGTTTATTAGCTGATCTTTGTTTTCTTTTGGTGCTCAGACCCCTGTGGAAGACATAGATGCTGATAATGACATGAGCTTGAATGAACATATTAGGGTTAGAATTAGAGAAGAAAAATGGGCCAAGGCTGAATATAAACGGAATGGTGGTTAGCATGAATGATGTGAGATTGTTAAGTGAATGGTAGATGTGATGAGATCAGAATAATAAGAGGGGAAGATCAAACTGACTGAATGGAAAGATGTTGAGAGCCTGACAAGGCATGAGAAGGAATGATTTGAGCCTGAAGGAGTGAAAGACGATTGACAGAGTTTAACGAGGCGTAGGTGTCGGGGTCTGACATTTTGGACTTTGTTTGTGGTTTTGTGTTTGTCTACTTTTCGGCTAGATGTTTCCATTTTGGGTTTTGTAGTCATGTTTGTTTATTTCTTTCTGCTCCCTGATAGCTTTGTCTCTCTCCTGCCTCCTAGTGTTTTTGTAGTTTCCTCTCCCCTCGCTCATAGATTCTTTAGTGGTTGCTTTCTTATTCTTAGAGGTTGCTTTCTTAGAATAGTTTTCTCCTTATTATTATTATTTACAGTTCTCTTGCTTCCTTGGGTTCTCTAGTTTAGTTTCCCGTTTAGTGTCTCTGTGGTGTTTTATGGTTAGGTTATTTGTTCTTTCTGCACTCTTCTAGTTTATTAGTTTCTTTTCCCTGTTAATCCTCTTGTCATTAGTTTCTGTTCAGTTATTATTTACTCTGTGTTAGTTTCCCTTATGTTTGTAGTTCTTCCTAGCCTTATCCATAGTTTAGTGTGTTTTTAGTTAGTTAGTCTCTATTGTTTCAGTTCCTTCTGATAGGTTAGCTTTCAGTTATTGTTTACGTTTTGGTTTGTATTTATTCTAGTCCTCATGTTCTCTGCTTCCTTCTCTGGTAGCTTAGTGTTTGTTTACCTTTTATCTGTCTGGTGTTTTCTTCTGTTCCCTCCAGTTCTCAGTTTTTTTTAGTTAAGGTTTTAAAAGATTCTTATGCTTCATTTGGTTATTTATCTTTGTCCATAGTTTTGCTTAGATCTGTTTCCCTGAGTTTGTTATTTAGGGCCCTTTCCATATTTTAGTTTTGTAGTCATTTTTCCCCCTTTCCCCTTTTCCTCCCTGCTCCTCTTGTGAGTTAGTATTGTTTAAAGTTTTGATCCCGGTTTTCCTTGGTTAAATTTTCATAGTTGTTTTTCTCTTATGTTCCCTTTGTCTTCCAGTCTGGTCACCATAGCAACCATTCATTTCCCTCAGGTCTCTCCAGCCTGGTCCACACCTGATTCATGTCTCCTCTGATTTCCTGCCTCCCTGTCTCATTGGTCCATACTCCATTTCCCTCAGTTTAAAAGCTCTCTGGTTTTCATTGTTCCTTGCTGGTTCTTCCGTTCACTACCCCTGATTAAGTTCTGTTTGGGCTACGCTACTGCTGAGAAAATTCATGTAAGTTTTGAGCTCAACTCATGTTAATACCTGCAGTGATTTATGCTACGTTTTTTTGGAAACCTTTTAATAAAGACGAAAGCTTACTCTCATCATGCTGCTGCCCAGTATTTGTCTGCACTTTGGTCCACTTCAGCCACAGGATGTGACAGTAGGATGAATGGAATAGCCTGCAAAAGCATAGAAAGTGATGAATGTGTCTGCTAAGGCATGAGGATGATGAATGGATACTGCCAATGCATAAAGAGGTTGAGTTGTTCCTGCTAAGCAATTGAGAATGATGAGTTGTACCTGCTAAGGAAATGAGAATGATGAGTTGTGCCTGCCAAGGCGTGAGAGGATTGAGTTGTGACTTCCAAGGTGTGAGAGGGATGGACTGTGCCTGCCAAGGCTTAGAGAGGGATGGACTGTGCCTGCTAAGGCGTAGAGAGGGATGGACTGTGCCTGCCAAGGCTTAGAGAGGGATGGACTGTGCCTGCTAAGGCTTAGAGAGGGATGGACTGAGCCTGCCAAGGCGTAGAGAAGGATGGACTGTGCCTGCCAAGGCGCAGAGAGGGATGGACTGTGCCTGCTAAGGCGTAGAGGTGATGGACTGTGCCTGCTAAGATAAAGAGAGAGATGGATTGAGGCTGCTAAGGCATAGGAAGAATAGACTGTGCCTGCTAAGGCGTGGAGAGGGATGAACGGTGCCTGCCAAGGCTGCTAAGGAGTCTAGAAAAATTAATTATGCCTGTTAAGCATAGAGAAGGATGGATTGAGCCTGCTGAGACATGGAAAGAGAGATGAACTGAGCCTGCCAAGGCATAGGTGAGGAATGATCTAAAGAGGAAGCAAATGGAATCATGACTATACAAGAGAGGTTTAAGCAAATATTTATTTCTTTGGCACTCGGACCACGGTGGAAGACATGGATGCTGAAAATGACATGAGCTTGAATGAACATTTTAGTGTTAGAATAGAGATGTATTCCCCCCAAAAAGGGCAGAGGCAGGGACCGAGGCTAAAATAGAAACAGTATGGTAGTTAGTATGAATGAAGGTGGTCTGACTGGCAGGGCGTAGAGAAGGGCTGATCTGTGACACAAGGATAGCAAAGAAAATTAGTGAGCCTGGCAAGGCATGAGGGATGAGGCGTAGAGAGGGATGAGGCGTGTGCCTGACAAGGCGTAGAGGGAGATTGATCTAGAGAGAATGAAGTGATGAGAAGAAACGTGGGAGACATAACGGATAACATCAGCTGACGGATGTTGGAGGATGGGGACCTTGAAGAAAATGAGGGGAGAGAATGAGGTTTGATGAAACAATCTTACATAGCAAGGATAAGTTTAAACTGAAAAGGCCAACCACCACCAGTAAATGCAGAAGCTCTTACCTAAGAGCTGATAGATCATTGAGCAGAGAGCACAGAATAGAAGATTGGGCGGACATATGAGGAGAATGCTGAAGTTGAGCAGCGGCTGAGTTGTTGTAGGGAAGCTGTGGAAACTCCTTGGGTAGCTGCTAAAGTGGCTGCCCCAATTCTGAATGAGTGACCTGAGAACTGATTAGGGGGAAGGTTGCACTAAATAAAGTTTGCCTCAGAAATTTGAGGAACCAGGAGGCGATCATGGAAACTCCTTCTGGAGTGAGGAAAAGGGGCATGAAGGGTGAGCTGATTTGTGACGTTTGAGAGCAAAAGTGAACATGGCTTGGAATAGACAAAATGGGCCATCGAGGCGAGCAATGGAAATGTAACGTACCTTTAGTTTTGGTTTGTTTGCAGTAAAGTTTGAAATGGTCTGGATAGAACTTGAGATCTGAAAAGGCTAAATCTCTAGATGGCACGAATGAATTAGAAGGAGAAGTAAATTCGCTTAGTCTAAGAAAGCTGTAGAAGGCAAGGAGGAAGGCACTGGAGAGAAGAGTTTTGAAATAAGGTGAAAAATGGCCAGAACGAAGGGTCATAAGGACATTTTTAAGGAGGGGAAGTGTCATACGTCTCCAGGAGTCAGGCTGCGGAATGCAATGCCTTTGAGGAGAAGTTTCATGGCATGATGAGTGAAAAGGCTCGGAGTGGGCTCTGAAAGATGAACTTTTGAGAAAAATTGATGCCTGCTAATAGGCTGCAGATGTAGGGGAGCTTGAAACAACGGTATTCAAAACAATGAGTAATGAAAGCTAGGACCGTCTAAATGCGAACCGGGTACGATGATGTGTTATTAGCTAGGCAAAATTTGCAAAGGTTTGCCAGCGAAGGAATAGGGTTTGAAAGTGGAAGGAGCTAGACCTGAGGTACAGCAATGTTTGGCTGATTGCAACAGAGAAAGGAGCAAGAGGAATAATCGGAGAAGGGTGAAATTAGGCTGATGGACAGAGACAGCGGAATACCTGAAAATTTAAAATGGGACAGGGCATCAACAACTGAATTAGAAAAAAACTGGAACATGATGGGCAGAAATGATTAACTTATGAGTTACGGCCTGCCAGGATTCGACGGAGGTAAGAGTTACTTCCGTGAAATGACCTTACTAATATTGTCTGTTCATAAATTGTTTCGTTAGAGTTTGTTATTCTGCTGCGGAAATAATGCAGTAAATGCTTATATTTTGAAAACAGTCCGGGAAGGTGCTGTAAATCGATTGTGGCAAACTGAACAGAGCAGCGCCGACCCTGTATGTGGAGAGAAAGTGTGCTCCATGATTATGACGGGAAAAGATATAGTAAGATGTATCGAAACAGTAAATGGTGATAAGGGAACAAGGTTGGTATGCAGAAATTAATATTGAATATAGATGTTCTACGGAGCAAACAGGTTGCTGTTAAATTTAGTTTTTTGTTGTTTGTTTGTTTTCCCCAGTATTCCCAGTAGAGGGTGCTAATATTCTTTAGTAAGTTAGTCATGCTTAAGCGCAATAAGAAGGTTCACTAGTTTCAATATTATAAGCTAAGTAAAGTCACAGACAATTGAAATATTATGCGTTGCATTTATTTTTATTAATGGTACAGAGAAAATATAGAAGGCGATGATTACATTTTAATTTCAAGGGAAAGATTGTCAACGATAAAAGGGGGTTGTAATAATTTAAGGTCAATGATTCATTTATGGTAAATAATAAGGCAAAACAGGTTAAAAGCAGCAAATTGTTAGAGTTACTAAAGGTATAATGTTCTGTATATTTTTTAGCTTTAATGATGTGTTCACATGCAAGGTTCTGTCAACAAAGGATTGTGAACCATCCGTTTGAGAGAACATCTTTTCGACCGGGACTAGAGACAGTAAAAACTGAAACGAGTCAGCCGAGAGAACAACGTCGCCGTAAAAGAAGGGGATACCGTTCCAGTTCATAAGGAGACTGGAGCGAGAAGCCAGCAGCTTGAGTTTGGTTGGGCAGAAGTGCTGGAAGAAAGGAAGAGAAGAACAAAGAGCGCTTTGATGGCCAACTGAGACGCAGGAATCAGAGGTGCCTTGCGTCATGATAAAATTTCGGTGGCGAGAAAAGACCAGTCTAGGCAGACTCCTGATTGAGAGAGGGTGGATGCAGCTTTGGCAGAGAAGGATTTGTGATATTGACAGAAAAATCAGGAAGCCATGTTTGAGATGTAGGTCGATGAAGAGGGAGGGATGGGATCGAACTTATTCTATGCTGGGGTTAAGAGCAGGAGACGTCTCTGGAAGTCGCCAAAAGGGAGATTTTTAGTAAGGCAGGGATGAGATGATTTAAACATAGCAGTAATGATACAGTTTGCCGTCTTTCAGTGTTCAACCCTGTTTCTCCTAGATATAGCCACGGACTGAGCTTCTACTGTGGCTAACTATATGTGCTCTCTTTCATACTCTAGACTCGAAAACTGGCTCAGAGTTAATCTGCTTTGCTTTCTTTCTATCCTATATAAAGCCACTAAAGGCGCTACAACATTAATGTTTTACTTTTCTTTCCCATAGAAGGTACCCCTGGATCAGTGCTTTTGTGTTCTTTTTGTGTCTCTGCTCTGTTCTCTCAATCCCCCAGTCGGTTGTGGCAGATGGCCGTTCACACTAAGCCTGGTTCTGCTGGATGTTTCTTCCTGTTAAAAGGGAGTTTTTACTCTCCACTGTCACTATATGCATGCTTGGTATGCGGGATTGCTGCAAAGTCAATGCAAGCAACTGTCCACTGTCGCTACATGCCTATCCAGGAGGAGTGAGTGCTGCAAGTCACTGACTCCAGGCAATCTGCTGGGTTCCCTTGGATAGAAAAACCTTTTAACCAATTTAAATAGTAAACTGAATTTGACTGCATTGTTTGATAGTTAGGATTAATTGGAACGTAGGTACCTGACTTGAAATCTGTATGATTTGATTGAATTGGCTTCGTAAAGTGTGTTGAGATGATGTTTTGTGAATTGTCTTCCGCTTCTCCGGGGTCGAGTCGCAGGGGCAGCAGCCTAAGCAGAGAGACCCAGACTTCCCTCTCAACAGCCACTTTGGCCAGCTCATCCGGGGGAATCCCAAGGTGTTCCCAGGCCAGCCCATAGTCCCTCCAGCATGTCCTGGGTCTTCCTCTGGGCCTCCTCCAGGTGGGACGTGCCCAGAACACCTCACCAGGGAGGCATCCAGGAGGCATCCTAACCAAATGCCCGAGCCACCTCAACTGGCTCCTCTCGACGTGGAGAAGCAGCGGCTCTACTCTGAGTCCCTCCCGGATGACCAAGTTTCTCACCCTATCTCTAAGGGAGAGCCCAGACACCCTGCGGAGGAAATTCATTTCGGACGCTTGTATCCATGATCTCGTTCTTTCGGTCATAACCCAAAGCTCATGAGGGTGAGGGTAGGAACGTAGATTGACCGGTAAACCGAGAGCTTCGCTTTTTGACTCAGCTCTCTTTACCACAACAGGCCAGTACAGGGCCCACATCGCTGTTGACGCAGCACCAACAGCGAACTATTCCACAGCCAGGACGAAAACCACACTGCTCTTCCTAAATCCGAGATTCGAGTATCCGACGGACCCTCCTCTCCAGAATCCCGGCATAGACCTTACCAGGGAGGCTTAAGAGTGTGACTCCCCTATAGTTGGAACAAACCCTACGGCCCCCCTTTTTGAATAGGGGGACCACCACCCCAGTCTGCCAATCCAGTGGAACTGCCCCCGATGTCCACCCGATGCTGCAGAGTTGCATTAACCAACACAACACTACAACATCCACAGCCTTAAGGTACTCCAGGCGGATCTCATCCACCCCCGGGGCCTTACCACCGAGAAGTTTTTTCATCACCTCGGTGACCTCAGCACCAGAGATTGGAGAGCCCGCCCCAAGGTCAGCAGGCTCCGGTTCCTCAGTGGAAGACGTGCCGGTGGGATTAAAGAGGTCTTCGAAGTACTCTGCCCACCGACCCACAACTGTTGGTGGTGTACCTCATACCCCCCCCATGGACTATGGACTATGGACACCTTTATGCTTGAACATGGTGTTAGTTATGGACAATCCATGATGAGCACTGAAGTCCAATAACAAAACACCACTAGGTTCAGAACGGGAGGGCCATTCCTCCCAACCACACCCCTCCAGGTCTCACTGTCATTGCCAATGTGAGCCTTGAAGTCCCCAGCAGAACAAGGGAGTCCCCTGGAGGGGCACTCTCCAACACCCCCTCCAAGGACTCCAAAAAGGGTGGGTAGTCTGTACTGCCGTTTGGTGCATAAGCACAAACAACAGTCAGAACCCATCCCCCCACCCGTAGGCAAAGGGAGACTACCCTCTCGTTCACCGGGGTGAACCCCAACGTACAGGCGACAAGATTGGGGGCAATGTATACCCACCACAGTTCGGCGCCTCTCACCAAGGGCAACTCCAGAGTGGAAGAGTGTCCAGCCCCTCTCAAGGAGACTGGTTCCAGAGCCAGAGCCATGTGTCGAGGTGAGCCCGACTATTTCTAGCCAGAACCTCTCTACCTCGCACACCAACTCAGGCTCCTTCCCCACCAGAGAGGTGACATTCCACGTCCCAAGGTCTCCACCTTCGGCCGCCACCCATACCACAATGCACCCGACCCCTTTGGCCCCTCCCATGGGTGGTGAGCCCATCGGAAGGGGGACCCACGTTTCCTCTTCGGGCTGTGCCAGGCTGGGCTCCATGGGTGAAAGCCCGGCCACTAGGTGCTTGCCAGCGTGCCCCACCTCCAGGGCTGGCTCCAGAGTGGGGCCCCGGTGACCTGCGTCCGGGCGAGGGAACACTGTTTCCATTTGTTATTCATCATAAGGGGTCTGTGGGCTGCACTTTGTCTGATTCCTCACCTAGGACCTGTTTGCCTTTGGTGACCCTACCAGGGGCATAAAGCCTCTGACAATATTGCTCCTAGGATCATTGGGATACTCAAACCCCTCCAACATGTTAAGGTGGCAGCCCAGGGAGGGGTTTTGTGAATTGACAGTACATAAATAAAACTGAATTGAATTAGCTCCCTGTGTTCATTGGTCCATTTCCACCATTCCTCAGTATTTATGCCCTCTGATTTTCATTGTTTACTGCTGGAACCAACTGCCTGGTGTCCTGATAATTTCCCTGATGTCCTGCCCTTGTTCTATGTCTTACTCCTGCCTGTATGTTTTCAGTTCCGTTTTTTATTAAAGTATTCTTCTACTCACCGTGCAGCATCTACTCTCCTGCTTACACGTTGGTCCTCCAACAACTCAGCCTCGTGAGACAGTTCATTGATCTCTAATGCAACAAATATTTCCTTAAAGATTATTTTACTAAAATAATGGTGATAATTAAAATGGAATTGAGATCAATTGTCCAAAAGATTATTGATTGATAATCTGGCAAATAATATTTCCCTAAATTTTATTTATTTAAAATAATGATGACTAATTAAATATTAGGAATCAATTATCTAAAAAGGTTGATTTCAAATTCAGCAAATCATTCTTAAAAAAATTATTCCATTGAAAAATTGTTTTTTCTACTCTTTGCATTTGCATTGTGAATTGGTTGCTTGAAGAAATGCCAATCATTGGTATTTAATTTTAAAATTTATTTGACCTAATTTCCAAATTACTCAAAATAAACACTGGTTCTCAAACATATATCAATATCCACTCTGAATTGTGATATGATTGCATCATTTTTTCAGTTATGATTTTCCACCATTTTATTTGTTCCTCTTTTCCCTTCATTTGTGTATAGTTCAGTGCTCGATTCACTCTTTCTTCTGTTGTTCTAATACCACCACCATATTGGGCTGGTATTCGCAGGACAATACTTGACAGACCCAAGGTTATTTGTTAAATATTAAATAACCTAAGCACATTATTGCACAACACTAAACATAAAGAAACAGAGTCAATTTTTCAGAACACCAAGCCTTGCCACATCAAAGTATGTGTGTCGTTTATGATTCGTACCCAATTTGTATAGCTCGGTTGTATTGGGGTGAAAGCTGTAAATTCATAGCGCTTTTCTGTGACAGAACTGGATAAGTTACATTTGCTGTCACCTCGCACTCTCATTTTATTACATTTTTATTCATACATAATGATCTACAGATTCAAATTCAGTGTGAGCCTTTCACACAGCCTATGAGTGCCCGAAGTGGTTCAATAGCTAAATAAATCCGATAGCCATGCAAAGGTAAGTGAATTATCATCAATGCAGACGGAACCACTGCCTGGTGTTGCATGAGATTGAGCTGTGGTGTATATGTGTGGTATTTATGGTGTCTCAGAGTTAGTTTTTCTCAATTGCCGAAACACTAAATCCTATTGTCTGAATCAAATGCTAAGTTGCCTGAGCCCACTGATTGAATCAGTCTCTCTTTTGGCAAAACCATAAGTATGCGGTAAAAACACTGTCAAAAACAATGTGTATGTAAAGACAGAAATGTGTGCATATTAGTCAATAGTTGTGCATAAGTAAAATCCAAAAGAGGTATTGTATATTTTCTCTATATGAAAACAGAACAAAATGTTGCAGCTTCAAGAAATTAGAAACACAAAGTTCAAGTTTACAGTTGTGGTTTATCTTTATGAATACAATATGCTATAACAGTTTGTGAAAACGATATCTTTTCTATGAGAATGCGAATTTACAACAGCGGCTGGGTGTCACGTGATCACAGGCTGGTTAATGTGCTATGCTTATTGCATATGTATTCTTTTTTTTCCCTGTAGCTCTTCAGACAAAGAAGGAAATGTTGGCATCTCAAGCGCACAAATCCGTTCTTTTCAAAGGTAAAAAAAAGAACTCTCCCAATGACACTCAGATCATAGTAAGTGTAGATCCTAGAGAGTTCATGGTTAGATGAGGAAACCTGACTCTGATCTAGGTCATCCCACAGGTGTTCTATAAGGTTGAGGTCAGGACTCTGTGCAGGCCAGTCATGTTGATATACCTGCAGTCATGGACGTGATCCATGACTGAATCCCTTTATATGTTGTTGGGCCCCAAAACGTTTAGCAAAATATTGTATTAGACCAGCTTTCATAACGCGTGACTTTGCACTAATTGAACAAAGTATTATAATAAGTTTGGGTATATATGTTTTAATTTATCACATACCTATCCTTATGTATTATATCAAAACATTACAGCTCAGATGATATCTTGAACTGGATCAGTTCCCAAGTGGATGAAAGCAGCATGTTTTCCCTCTACGTTTCAAGAATTGACCTCTTTAGTCAGGGAATGCAACAGTGGCAACACCAAAGGAAATCTACAGGCGCTCTAAGTAAAGAGTACTATTGCAACATCTCTCTATGTTAAAATTTCACTGCATGTGTGTATATATAGAGGGTAAAGCGTATCCGTCACTTCCTGTTTTCACTGTTGCACTCGGTGGATTGTTTGGTGTGTGAAGGCTCTCTCGATTGATATGATTTCTCTCTACTGTGATATCTCTGACTTGTTCTAATACATAAGCACGTTAAAACACATATATTCTGTTGCTACATTTAATGTTTGGGGACCCTCCGTGTCTTAAACGTTTTTTCTCGTAGTGGTAAGGAGTCGCTAGCTTAGCGCTAGCTCCAACATGGCTACCCGATCTGCTGTTTCTCTGAGTCTCCTCTTCTCTCCTGCTCTTTGTCAAATGTTCAGTTACTCCTCTGCCTCCTTTAGTGATAATGGCACGTGTAATAAATGTATCATTTTTGTTGCTTTGGATGCGAGGGTGTCTGAATTGGAGGCCCGGCTCTGCGCTGGGTAGCTAATTTTCTCTGGTCCCCTCCCTGATTTGACCAGTGATGAAATGTTTAGCCACATGCTCTCATTCAACCGTTGGCTGTCTAGGGGGTGTCCAGAAAACGATCTGGGCTACATTAATAATTGGCAAACATCTAATAAAAATATCATAATCATAAAAATCTCATAAAATGAACACAACTCAGACTGAAAAGAAAAATAAAACAATTAAATGTGGCTTACTCTCTGTAGTTGTGCTGCTATAGGCTTAGCCTGCTGGAGGACATAATGACCACTTTCACTCTCTCTGCTACATTCTGATACTACTCTCCGATTTTGCATTATTTGCTGTTATTTCAGCTTTTAACTTAATGTTCTCTCTCTTTTCTCTTCCTAGAAGCTACACCTGTCCTGACTCTGTGTCTACCTGGGACACCTTTCTGGAGAGGGGCATCGTCCGAGCTTCTGCTGGCAACAACTTAATGCTCACCCTCTACTGATGATCCACATGGCCCTGTCTTTTAGTGTTTAACCCTTTCTCTCTCCTAGATATAGCAATTGACTGAGCTTTTACTGTAACTAATTATATGTGCTCTCTTTCAGACTCGAACCTTGAAAACTGGCTCAGAGTTTATCTGGTCTTTCTTTCTAGATGAAACGACTAAAGGAGCTACATCCATTAATTTCCTTCCCATAGAAAGTACTCCTGGATCAGTGCTTCTCTGTTCTTTTTGTGTCTCTGCTCTGTTCTCTCAAACCCCCAGTCGGTCGTGGCAGATGGCCGCTCATACTGAGCCTGGTTCTGCTGGAGGTTTCTTCCTTTTAAAAGGTAGTTTTTCCTGACCTCTGTCGCTACATGCATTCTCAGTATGAGGGATTGCTGCAAAGTCGACGCCAGTGACTGTCCGTGGTCGCCACATGCTCATCCAGGAGGAGTGACTGCTACAAGTCTCTGACTCGATGCAATCTGCTGGATTTCCTTAGATAGAAAAACTGTTTATCCAATTTGAATAAATTACTGAATCTGACTGCACTGTTCAATGGTTAGGATTAATTGTAATGCATGTACCTGACTTTGTGAAGTGCCTTGAGATGACATGTGTTGTGAATTTGTGCTATATAAATAAACTGAATTGAATTTAATTGAATTGAAAGAGTTTTAAAACTGCACAAACATAAAACAAAAACAAGAATTTAGTTGTACAATGACAACCAGGAAATTAATAAATACTTAACTGTGATAAGTATTGTACATTTCTTGAAGCAGTATGTGGCTGAAAAAAAATTTATAAGATATGGGTGATAGCTTATTAAAATAAAAATTCAAGAAGACCCAAGTGCCAGTTTACAACTAAATAGCAGGGAAGACACCTGTTTCATCATCGCAACGCGAATCGACTAACTCTGTGCTCCATTAACCTGCATGTGATCACGTGACGCCAAGTCGCTGTTGTAAATTCTTTTTCACATAGAACAGATATTGTATTCACAAACTGTTATAGCATATTGTATTCATAAAGAATAAACCACAACTGTAAACTTTAACTTTGCATTTGTAATTTCTTGAAGCTGTAACATTTTATTCTTTTTTATTTTAAATAAGATGCACAGATTTCTGTCTTTACCTACACATTGTTTTTGACAGCGTTCTTACCCCATACATAAGAGAATAACAGAACTCTTCACCTATTTAGACACAACTTGCCAACACACATTTTCATTGTGAATAACCTGTGCTGAATAATGGTGGGCACAGGTGGCAAAAGTCAAACACAGTTAAAGCACAGGTGTCATCGGTTGAACACAACAACTTAAAATTGATCACACTTGAGGCCCATGATATGAGGGAACATATATAAGCCTGCTCAGAGAGCACTGGTTAAGACAACTTAAGATGATGGAAGATCTCTGCAATTAAAATAATCACAATGGCCAGAATTACAGAGACATTACCCTCTTTCCCCTGGGAAAAGGAGACTTTGACAGCGAGCTGTTGTCACAACAATTGATAAGAGTAAGCCAGCTGGAAATAATGGAAAAGGATTTGCCCCACTAAAGAATGAATAATTTTTGGGGAAAAAAGATACCTTTTCAAGCAAAATGGTTTTTGCTTGAACAAGCCGGGAGCCAAGCGTTTCACATCTAATCCCTTCTATACAATAAATTATCCGCCAGCAGCAGAGAACATGGAGTGATAAAGCTGGAAGACTCTTTTGAATAATTTATTTATTAGAAGTATCTGAAGAATTGTTTATTAGATCTCTGTCAGGAAAATAATTTTTAATCAATGAATTCATTACCGACCATAACCTTGATATTATTATTATTATTATTATTATATATTATTATTATTCTGTTTTTAACAGAAACGTGGTTACATGAGTTCAATGAAACACCCATTCTAAAAGAGTCGACGCCTCCGAACTAGAATTTTCTTTGTGAGAGCGGACAGCAAAGAATAGGTAGAGGGGGGCCACTTTGTTTAAAGATAAAGCATAAAAAGGTATTTCTGGGCAAATTTGACTCTTTTGAATATATGGTTCTCAAGGTAAAGAGCCTGGTCTGAACCACATTCTTCAATATTTACAGGCCTCCTAAGTCCAAAACAAACTTTTTTTTTAGCTTTTATCTGTGATATCGGTTGATTATGACTGTTTATTAATTGTGGGAGACTTCAACATTCACATGCACGTCTGAAGACAGAAGTGCAATAGATCTATGTGACACTTAGAAATTTTGGTTTGACTCAACATGTTAAACAGGGACATACAGGGGTTGGACAATGAAACTGAAACACCTGGTTTGAGACCACAATAATTTATTAGTATGGTGTAGGGCCTCCTTTTGCAGCCAATACAGCATCAATTCGTCTTGGGAATGACATATACAAGTCCTGCACAGTGGTCAGAGGGATTTTAAGCCATTCTTCTTGCAGGATAGTGGCCAGGTCACTACGTGAAACTGGTGGAGGAAAACGTTTCCTGACTCGCTCCTCCAAAACACCCCAAAGTGGCTCAATAATATTTAGATCTGGTGACTGTGCAGGTTATGGGAGATGTTCAACTTCACTTTCATGTTCATCAAACCAATCTTTCACCAGTCTTGCTGTGTGCATTGGTGCATTCTCATTCTGATACACGGCACCGCCTTCAGGATACAATGTTTGAACCATTGGATGCACATGGTCCTCAAGAATGGTTCGGTAGTCCTTGGCAGTGATGCACCCATCTAGCACAAGTATTGGGCCAAGGGAATGCCATGATATGGCAGCCCAAACCATCACTGATCCACCCCCATGCTTCACTCTGGGCATGCAACAGTCTGGGTGGTACGCTTCTTTGGGGCTTCTCCACACCGTAACTCTCCCGGATGTGGGGGAAAACAGTAAAGGTGGACTCATCAGAGAACAATACATGTTTCACATTGTCCACAGCCCAAGATTTGCGCTCCTTGCACCATTGAAAACCGACGTTTGGCAATAGCATGAGTGACCAAAGGTTTGGCTATAGCAGCCCGGCCGTGTATATTGACCCTGTGGAAGCTCCCGACGGACAGTTCTTGGTGGAAACAGGAGAGTTGAGGTGCACATTTAATTCTGCCGTGATTTGGGCAGCCGTGGTTTTATGTTTTTTGATACAATCCGGGTTAGCACCCGAACATCCCTTTCAGACAGCTTCCTCTTGCGTCCACAGTTAATCCTGTTGGATGTGGTTCGTCCTTCTTGGTGGTATGCTGACATTACCCTGGATACCGTGGCTCTTGATACATCACAAAGACTTGCTGTCTTGGTCACAGATGCGCTAGCAAGACGTGCACCAACAATTTGTCCTCTTTTGAACTCTGGTATGTCACCCATAATGTTGTGTGCATTTCAATATTTTGAGCAAAACTGTGCTCTTACTCTGCTAATTGAACCTTCACACTCTGCTCTTACTGGTGCAATGTGCAATCAATGAAGACTGGCTACCAGGCTGGTCCAATTTAGCCATGAAACCTCCCACACTAAAATGACAGGTGTTTCAGTTTCATTGTCCAACCCCTGTATATGCTTCCAATAGGTAAAATTATCAAGCAGCATAGAATAAATTTTCACTGTTATGCTGATGACACTTAGCTTTACTTATCCATGAATCCTGATGAGGCCAACCAGTTAGATAGATTACAAGCATGTCTTGAAGACATAAAAACTTGGATGACTAAAATGACAGGTGTTTCAGTTTCATTGTCCAACCCCTGTATTTTGGGCCTTTAACCAGATTTACTCTGCTACCTCCACGTTTCTCTGTAACACTGTAGATGAGCTGGTAGACAACTTTCATTCTAAAATCTCGGACATAATTGATTTAATTCCTCCAATTAAAGTGAAGGTCGTTTCTGCAAATAAAAAGTCTCCGTGGAGAAGTGCTCCACCAGTTAGAAGTAGAAAAAGGAAGTGTCGAAAAGCTGAGCACAGGTGGCAAGAGACTGGACTCCAGGGTAACTACAACATCTATAAAGAGAGATTCCACAGATATAACAGCTGAAAAATGCGAGGGAATCTTTCTTCTCTGACATCATCAGCAAAAACATTAATAATGCTCGTGCCATATTTGCCACGGTTGACAGGTTAACAAACCCTCCTGTAACTGTAGCATCTGAACTCCACTCTACCAGGGCCTGCAAGGAATTTGCTAACTTTTTCACTAAAAAAACCCACAACATCAGAGGGGCAGTCAGCACATCCATATCAAGTCCAGTACCAAAGTTGTCTCCAACTAGAACTTATTTTGACAAAAATCCCAATTTCACCAAATAAACTAGCTAGCCCATAGCTTTCCTTAAGAAAGCTTTCCCATCATAATGTCTGTAATTTAACTCAAATAATAAACATCTTTTTTGTCAGGCCCTAAAAACAGCAATTATCAAACCGCTATTTAAAAAGAGCAACTTGGACAAGCTGCTACTGCAGAACTACAGGCCTATCTCAAACCTCCCCTTAATCAGTAAGATTATTGAAAAAGCTGTGTTTCAGCAGTTAAACATCTTCCTAACAATGACCAGCTGCTTCGATGTCTTCCAGTTAGGCTTCCGTGATCACCACAGCACAGAGACTGCGCTTGTGAAGTTGTTCAATGACATCCATATAAATGCAGACTGTGGAAGAACCACAGAGCTGGTATTACTGGACCTTAGTGCAGCATTCAACACTGTAGATCACACCATTTTATTAAAGCGCCTGGAAAACTGGGTCGGCTTTTCTGGAACAGCACTTGGTTGGTTTAAATCCTACTTGAAGGACAAGTACTTATATCTTAGGGATATCTACATGCTACCCCTAACTCAGATTATAATAAACAACAACATAAGTGTGCCGATGCCATTATACAATGAGATGTCACCAGGTGACTATAAACCCATTCAAGTGATTGCTGAATGCATAGAAGAAATCAGTGTATGGATGTGCCAAAACTGTCTTCAGCTGAATCAAAACAAAGCTGAAGTAAAAAATGTTTTGGAACCAAAGGAAGAGCATTTAAAAGTTTGCACACAGCTTCAGGTAATACAGCTAGAGACCACTAATCAGGCTCAAAATCTGGGTGTAGTGATGGACTCAGACCTGAACCTTCAGAGGCACATAAAGACAGTAACAAAGTCAGCCTTCTATCACCTAAAGAACATTTTCAGGATTAAAGGACTACAGTCTCAGCAGGACCTTGAAAAAATAATTCATGCGTTCATCTTTAATAGAATAGATTACTGCAACGGTGTCTTCACAGGTCTGCCGAAAAAGTCGATCAGACAGCTACAGTTGATCCAGAATGCTGCTGACTGTGTCCTCACTATAACAAAGTGTAGCACATCACCCCAGTGATGTCCTTATACTGGCTCACTGTAGCTCAGAGAATAGACTTTAAAATACTTATGTTAGTCTATAAATCACTGAATAACTTAACACCAAAATACATTACAGACTTTTCAGTGTATCAACCACCCAGACCTCTCAGGTCTCCTCCTCAAATCTAGTCTGCATACCCAGAAGCAGAACCAAACATAGAGAGGCAGCGTTTAGTTCTTATTCTTCACTAATATGGAATAATTCTTTATAACCCTGTCCTGTCTGACCGTTTTTAATAACCTTTGAGTTTAGTTTAATTATAAATAGTCTACTGTTGTATAAAAAAGACACTTCGCCAGATTAGAACAGCTTATTTCTCATCATTAATAGAATAGAAAAAGAATAACCCTGGGTTTCTTTTTAGTACAGTTGCTAAACTTACACAGAGTCATAGCTCTGTTGGGCCATCCATTCCCTTTAGCTCTCAGCAGTAATGAGTTTATGGGATTATTTTTATTTTATTATTGTTTTTTTCTAATCGTGTCCTGTCCGGCAGAGTAGCGCTCAGAATTTTTGTCTGAGTGCCAAGCAAAAGCCCAACAGATTTACTTTCACAAGTGGAGCATTACAGCCAACGCTTTAAAGCTCTGCTTGATATATTTATAAAAAGAAACATTTTTAGAAACTGCTTTCAGATTATTTCAGTTGTTATGCACACAGAGACAGAAATGAAAATGAAAAAAAAGAAGCACGAAAGAGAGAAAGATGGGGCAAAAATGAAAAGGGGAGAGAAGGAGAATAGAATGGAGGAAAGAAAGAATGATGAAGAGAATACAAGACAACACCCTGCTTGCGTCTACACCTGCAGAAACGTTCATGTTACCAGCTTTTTTACCGAAAAGTGCACGGTACTTATCAATGCAAGATGTATTTAGTGGTAAATGCGGCAAAATATAGAACATTTGTGTATCTGTTAACACCTGAATCTAAACACCTGTGGGTCTGAGTGTGAGCGCGCTTGTGTATATAAGGTTTCGCCATAAAAATATGCAATTGTGAGTGCGAGGAGCCACAGACCTGCCCCCCTGGACCCGGGACAGATACAGAGGAGATCTAAGCCACAGACATCCAAAGGCCCCCTAGAGCACAGGAACCACTGCCGGGACTACCGCAACCCCCCCCCCCCCCCAGAGAAGAGCAGGGGAGAGTCTCAGGGGAACCACCCAGCAGCCACACTGCAGAAGCCCTAGGGAGCTGCAGCGACGAGCCCACAGGCCCTGCCGGCAGCCATCTACACCCAAGCAGATCCA
The DNA here is from genome assembly GCA_036173005.1 of Crenichthys baileyi. Classification (NCBI taxonomy): domain Eukaryota; kingdom Metazoa; phylum Chordata; class Actinopteri; order Cyprinodontiformes; family Goodeidae; genus Crenichthys; species Crenichthys baileyi. The sequence continues at coordinate 123,782 of JAHHUM010000731.1, read as the reverse complement.
GTCATGGTCCCAGAGTCCCGAGACCCCGGGACATATCACTCCCCAAGCGGAGGCCCGACAGAGCTCAGGGGTCCAGGCCCCGGCAAGCAGCCACCGGTAGTGAGCCAGCACTAACCTCTGGTGTTGGTCCCAGTTTTCGGTTGGTTCTCGGGGCCTGGTCCCTGTCCCTAGCCTTTCGCCCGATGGATGTGTCTATGCCTCCGTCCTTTGTTGGAACTCGGCAAACGGGGGTGTCTATTGAGGTAAGCCGGGGAGCTGGCTCCCTGGGAGAGCATTTTGCCCCCCAGTCCTTCCCTCCCCATCTCTGGACACCTCCCTACGCCCACTCCATCACACTACCACACATGTAGGGCCTTGGGGTGTAGGTGCATCATTGGAGTGCCAAGGGTTTTCCAACTCTGCGGTCCCATGGCAGCCTGTGCCCCAATTTTATTGTACAACTTAGACAATCATTTATAACATTTTCATGGCATTCACATGTAGGGCCTTTGGTGTGGGCGCGGTCAATGGCAACAAAAGGAAGGGTATTTTATTACCCTAACCTCTAGTGGCTGTGCCACCTCTAAGGGTTAAGTTGCATGTAGACATTGAGGGTTCTGGGTGAGGGTGTTGTGTGTGGCAGACCCTCATCCCCACCTGTTTTTCTTTTTAAATGCACACTACAACACACATCAACACCACATTTGAGTGGGCGGAGGTAGGCTTGGTGTCTTTTCACACACCTGTTTGCTGTTTGCCGTCTGCGGTCGGAGGCGGGGAGAGGGAGCGGGCCTTCTGGTCAGGATCTGGGCTGGGGTTGGGGTCTAAGGCGTTGTCTGGTGTTGGCTTTTCGGCCCTCTCGGGATCATTTGGATCGCCTTGGATCTCGGGAGCTCCTCCGGGGTTTGGGTGTGGGGTCTGTGGGGTGCCCGGTCCTTGGTGTGTCGTGGTGGCCTTCCTGCAATGCTTCCTTCTGTGGCTCCTGTCCCTGGCCAGGCACAGGGCTACGTCATTGGTAAGGTGCGTGGGGCGGTGGAGCATGTCTTGTGCCTGCACTGGGGCGGCTGGTGGGATGTGCTTGGCCTGAAGCGGTTGGCCTGCCCGACCCGGTTACCCAGCTGGTGAGGCTGCTGGCTGAATGGTTGGGCGGGCTTGGCGGTGTGCTGCTCTGCTGGCTGTTGTGTCTGGGGAGGGCTTCGAGGCGGTGTGCTAGATGGTGGTGTGGGGGTTGCAGCATGTGGGGTGGGGGGGGTTGTGTCCTCTTTTTGGATGTGGGGTCACCGGCATCTGGATCAGCTGAGCAGCGGTGGTAGAGCTGAGCTGGATAATGTTTCTACCTGGGCTATTGTTGCAGTGGCAGTGATGTGGTGTGTCTGTGTGGTTGTGGGGGTGTGGTGGAGGACGTTGGCCCAGAGTGCTTTCTGCTGGCCGGGGACCTCTTCCTGGGTGAGTTTGTCCTATCTTGGTGTGGGGTCGAAGGGTTGCGTTGTAAGCTCGGTGCTCGATGGTGTCTGCCCTGTTGCACCTGTGGGTGGGGGCTAGGGTGGTATTGCTCGGGGCCCTTGCCTTGCCTTCGCGGGCACTGTGTGGAGCTTGTGTGTGTGTTGCTTCGGGGATGAAGCTCACCTGTGGGGGTGTGCCCATGTGCTGTGGGGAGGGGATTCATGGTGTTTGGGTTCGGGGTCATGTGTTTGATATCTGTGTCCTGGTTGGGGGTGGCCCTGTGGGTAAATTTATGTTGGGGTTCACACCGAGGCCGCCAACAAGAAACATCCGATCCAAAATGGCAGGCTCACCCAAATTCAACACCGGGCCAGCATAGGTACATGCACCCCCCATAGACAAATGAACCGAAACCCCCAGGGCCAGCCAGGCAGTTAAGCGGACCCTGCGATTTACCACCCCGCCCACCACCGTGCCCAAGAGAAAGACGCCAGCCCAGCAAGCAGAAGGGCGGCACAGAAATGCCACAGTACCGCAGCAAAGACGCCGCACTCCCCTCTGAGACACAGAACTACCAACATCCGAGCCAATGCCACATCAACACCACACATCCTTCCATACATCGGTAGGGGCACGGTGAAGACCACCAACCACCCAGCAGACAAGCAAACCCCACCTCAGTATAAGGCTGAGAAGCCCGATGCAACCGCCAAGCCCAGCGATGCCTGCCCTGCAGCACCCACACATGGAGGCCAGAGCCGCCATGCACCGGACCACCGCACTGGACCAACACCACAGCACACCATACAGTGGAGGATAGGACGTAGCAATGAACGCCCAAAGCAAAAGCTCTGCACAAGGCCCACACCGCGCAAATACGCCCCCACCAACCCTCCAAAAACAAAGCCACCCGCGAAAGTGCACCCCCGTGAGAAGAAGACACACAGCATCCAGGTCCAAGAACATGCCCGACACCCATACCCCTGCCAGAAGTTGCCCCGCGAGAAACCCACACCAAAGCCTACAAAAGGCAGAGAGCCCACAGAGCCAAAACCAAATCCCCTGCCAGCCCAAACCATGCAGACCCCTCCGACCCCCCTCCACCAGACAGAACCGGGACCGGCGTCAGGAACCGGAATCCAGACAAGGAACCAGAATCCGAACCGGAACCATCCAGGTCCAAACAATGCCCATCTTCACCCAAGGCCAACCACCCACCTCCACCCCAGATGAAAACCTACACCCACCCAAACATTTGAACAACATAGAATACATTAGACACATTAGACACAAGACATTAGACACCCAGGTTGAGGGATTCTTTTTAAATAAAACTGATTATATAAAAAAATAAAATCATTGGCATACTCTCGAACATGATTACTTCATCCTCACTAAGTGAGACAGCATCGGAAGTAACAGTAGAATCTGATTTGTTAAGACTGGTTTGATCCAGTGGAGCTTCATCTACACCTTCAACTTGAATGTTAGACCCAATCCCAACCAAATTATTTAAGGAAGTGTTCCCTCTGATTACCAGCCCCATTTTAGATTTGATTATTCTATCCTTAGTAAATGGATATGTACCACAGGCTTTCAAGGTAGCTGTAGTTAAACCTTTACTTAAGAAACCTTCGCTTGATCAAGATGATTTACTAAATTACAGACCTACAGGGGTTGGACAATTTTAGTGTGGGAGGTTTCATGGCTAAATTGGACCAGCCTGGTAGCCAGTCTTCATTGATTGCACATTGCACCAGTAAGAGCAGAGTGTGAAGGTTCAATTAGCAGAGTAAGAGCACAGTTTTGCTCAAAATATTGAAATGCACACAACATTATGGGTGACATACCAGAGTTCAAAAGAGGACAAATTGTTGGTGCACGTCTTGCTAGCGCATCTGTGACCAAGACAGCAAGTCTTTGTGATGTATCAAGAGCCACGGTATCCAGGGTAATGTCAGCATACCACCAAGAAGGACGAACCACATCCAACAGGATTAACTGTGGATGCAAGAGGAAGCTGTCTGAAAGGGATGTTCGGATGCTAACCCGGATTGTATCCAAAAAACATAAAACCACGGCTGCCCAAATCACAGCAGAATTAAATGTGCACCTCAACTCTCCTGTTTCCACCAGAACTGTCCGTCGGGAGCTCCACAGGGTCAATATACACGGCCGGGCTGCTATAGCCAAACCTTTGGTCACTCATGCTAATGCCAAACGCCGGTTTCAATGGTGCACGGAGCGCAAACCTTGGGCTGTGGACAATGTGAAACATGTATTGTTCTCTGATGAGTCCACCTTTACTGTTTTCCCCCAATCCGGGAGAGTTACGGTGTGGAGAAGCCCCAAAGAAGCGTACCACCCAGACTGTTGCATGCCCAGAGTGAAGCATGGGGGTGGATCAGTGATGGTTTGGGCTGCCATATCATGGCATTCCCTTGGCCCAATACTTGTGCTAGATGGGTGCATCACTGCCAAGGACTACCGAACCATTCTTGAGGACCATGTGCATCCAATTGTTCAAACATTGTATCCTGATGGCGGTGCCGTGTATCAGGATGACAATGCACCAATACACACAGCAAGACTGGTGAAAGATTGGTTTGATGAACATGAAAGTGAAGTTGAACATCTCCCATGGCCTGCACAGTCACCAGATCTAAATATTATTGAGCCAGTTTGGGGTGTTTTGGAGGAGCGAGTCAGGAAACGTTTTCCTCCACCAGTATCACGTAGTGACCTGGCCACTATCCTGCAAGAAGAATGGCTTAAAATCCCTCTGACCACTGTGCAGGACTTGTATATGTCATTCCCAAGACGAACTGACGCTGTATTGGCCGCAAAAGGAGGCCCTACACCATACTAATAAATTATTGTGGTCTAAAACCAGGTGTTTCAGTTTCATTGTCCAACCCCTGTATATCCAATCTTCCGTTCTTATCTAAAATTCTTGAGAAAATAGTTGCTAATCAAGTGTAGGAGCAATTACACAGTAATGATCTGTTTGAAGAGTTTCGTTCATTTTTCAAGGCTCATCTTAGCACTGAAACAGCACTGGTGAAAATCACTAATGATATTCTTATGGCCTCATATAATAGGCTTGTGTCTGTACTTCTTCTGTTACATCTCAGTGCTGCATTTGATGCAATCGATCACAATATTCTCTTAGATAGGCTGCAACATGTAGGGATCAAGGCAAGAGCACTAGGCTGGTTTAAATCTTATTTGTGATGAGAAATCATCTTCAAACTCAAGGGTTAATTGTGGAGTACCACAGGGTACTCCCTTTACTATATATATAAATATATATATATATACTTCCAATAGGTAAAATTTTCAGGCAGCATGGGATACATTTTCACTGTTATGCTGATAATACACAGCTTTATTTATCCATAAATCCTGATGAGCCCAACCAGTTAGTGCTTCCGTGTTCCCTTTTGTCGGCCGTGGCAGTTGGCCGCTCACACTGAGTCTGGTTCTGATAGAAAAACTTTTTATCCAATTTGAATAAATAACTGAATATGACTGCACTGTTCAATGATTAGGATTAATTGGAATGTATGAAACTGAACTTTGTGAAGTGCCTTGAGACAACATGTGTTGTGAATTGGCGCTATATAAATAAACTGAATTGAATTGAATTCTGCTGGAGGTTTCTTCCTGTTAAAAGGGAGTTTTTCTCTCCACTGTTGCTACATGCATGCTCAGTATAAGGGATTGCTGCAAAGTCAATGCAAGCCACTGTCACTACATGCTCTTCGAGGAGGAGTGAAGGCTGCAAGTCACTGACTCAATGAATCTGCTGGATTTCCTTAGATAGAAAAACTTTTAACCAATTTGAATAATATACTGAATATGACTGCACTGATAGTTAGAATTAATTGAGTTGACTTTGTAAAGGGCCTTGAGACAACATGTGTTGTGAATTGACGGTACATGAATAAAACTGAATTGAACTGAATTGAATAAACTCCCAGAAAACTGTGAAAGCGCTGAATCCCTAAGATGCTTTAAATCAAGATTAAAAACTTGTTTGAGTGTGTCACAATGCGATTCTTGTGTGGTGGACCAGAGGCAGACAAGCACGGAGAGAGCAGAGTGGGATCAAACTCCTTTAATTCTCGAGGTTCACAGAGTCACTTACAGTGCAGGCGAGATGCAGGTGTACAGCATAATCCTGAGAACAAGGCAACCTCAAAACTGAAACCAAACAGGATCCGAAACTGGCAAGAATCCCAAAGGAGACATCAAAGCGACATATCACGAGGACATGGAAGAGACATAACGACACCGTGTGGAACAAAGGACGAAGGCAAACTTGAAATACAGACAAAGGTGGGCATGAAACAATAGGGTAGGTAATCAAAGGAACAGGCAACTGGTGAGACAAGGAGGCAGGGAAGCAGAGAGAGCAGGTGAACCAGATAGGGACAAATGAGGACCTGGAGGAGCTAGACGAAGAACAAACTGTAAACGCAGAAACCAGAACACAGATCTAAGAACAGAAAAACGAAGGACAGGGCAGAAAATAAACTTCAAAACTAAAAACAGAGGAACAGATCTAAACAGACAATCATCAAACCCATAAAAACACAGAACCTAGACAAATAAATAAGAAACCCCAAGACACACCTGAAGCATAGAAACTAAAAATACCATCACCAGAAGTAAACAGGAAAAACACCTGACTAAATGAAAGTAAACAAACACCAAACCAAAACTCCACATCATGACAGAGTGGCCTTTGACTGTGCTATCTAAACATTATTAGTTAAGTTTTCAGTCCAACTTTCCTTTCATTTATTTATCAGTTATTTCATTATTAATTTTTTTTTTTAATCATCATTTTAATTATTAATGTTCGTTATTTATTTAATTAACTTTTTCCCACAACAATGCACTTTCTCCATTTCTCTTTTTTCATGTAGAGCACTTCGAATAGTCTTGCTACTTAAATGTGCTATATAAATAAACTTGCCTGGCCTTGGTTTGTGTGGCATTAGAATGGATAGAAATCTGGGAGGAATTCGTGTGAGAGGTGGTCGAGGGGGTCAGCGAAAACAAAGAACTGTAATATCTGATGGAATCAGAGCTACTGTGATTGACCATGTTCTTATCCATGGCATGTTCATGAGGGAGGTCAGACAAGGGTACAACAAAACATCAGAAGATTCACTGTGTCCACCGTAATTCCAAGATTTAGAGAATAGAACAGGTTTGACATTATGGTATGTAAATGTTGACAGCAATTACTGTATGACTTTACTGTACCACAGTATACTGTAATTTATTATTGTAATGGAGGGTTAGTCTAACTGTTTGTAGGCCTAGTATTCCATGTATAATTTTATAACTGCATGTTCTTTTTTGTAGAATTGAAAGACTGCCACATGGGGTTAGGAGGAAGGGTATGTTCTCCCAACACCAAGAGACCCTGATTGTCGGTATAGTCTATGAGAACAACACCACTAAACCGTGTGAAATTTAGCAAAAGATCATTGAGGACCATGTACCTTTCGAGGGTAACAATGTTGGCCTCTCTACTGTTGATCGTGTCTACAAGCGCAACAGACTGTGCATGAAAAAAAAAATCCTCACTAAGAGCAAAGTGTACCGTCAAATTCCTAGTTTTTTGTACAAACTTGGCAATAAAGCTGATTCTGATTCCAATGAAACAGCTGTACAAAGTGCCCTTTGATCAGACAGAGTCAAAGAGCAAAGCTTCCAGTATGTACGTGTTGGTACATATATCCAGACAAAATCGATAACTACATTTACATGGACATAAGTAATCGGAATAAACGGCCGATCGGACTAAAAATGTGTCATGTAAATATGTCAGTTGGAATATTCTGATCAGATTCGGCAGGATCGGAATGAAATTGTAATCCAACTAAAAAGGGTGGTTTATGCCAATTGACAATCGGATCAGCATGCATGTAAACGCTAAAGTTATTCTCAGTGAGGCAAGCTGACCTAAATGCGCATGTGCGCCCCACGTTAACATGACATATTCCGCTTTGAGTGGCTAGACGAATAGCTACACACACAGCTACCTATGTTGAGGAAACAAACCTGGTTTCATCCACTGGTTTCTGGTCTTTCGCAGAGGGAGGGCAAGCAGCACTAAAGTTTGAGGCATCACAGAACTTTGAAGGATGCTTTTTTTGTTCCGTTCTCTCATCCTGTAACACAGATAGACCAGTAGCATGTGTTGCTAGGCCCGTAGCTTAATTAGGGAGTTCAGTAATGTCTCAACCGTGATTAGAACCTGGTGTGATTCCATCCAGGGTGCTCAGAAGATATGCGAACTGGTGCACTGCTGCTTTGTTTGCTATTTTTTGTTGTTCAGCAAAGATGGAAGTACTTCTGTGTTTTTTTTAGGGAAATTTGATAACTCTGCGCATCTCAGCGGTTCTATTCTGAATAAAGCCATGTGCATATAAACGCACATCATGATCAGATTGATTGATTGTGTGCCCATATAAACAGTGCAATCCGATTATTTTTCAGTTATAAGTCCGAATACATATCAAACTAATCGTGAAATTTTGTGCATGTTAACATAGCTGTTGATGTTGATTACTGTAATGGCCTAAATCTGTTTTTCTATGTAACCTACAAAACTATGCCTATTTTTACAGAGTTTTCAACTGGATGCAATGGAAAGACCCCATGGAGATGAACCCAGCTTCATCTAAATGGATGAAGCTGGGTTTAATCTCACCAAAAGGAGAAGGACAGCATGATTGGCCAAAGGGCCTTTGTTGGTGTCCCTGGGCAGCATGGTGGCAATGTTACATTGTGTGCTGCCATCAGCAATCAAGGAATTGTAGACCATCATCCCAACCTGGGACCCTATAATACTCGCCATTTTCCCTAATCACATGCAATATGCTCTGTTAGGGCAGCAGGATGAACATCCCATCTATGATGTTTAGGAAAATGTGAGTTTTTACAGAGCCCTCTAGGTTAGAGAGTGGTTCAATATGAACCAAGGTTTTATCAATCTTTGCCTTCCACCGTACTTCCAGTTCCTGAACCCTGTTGAAGAATTCTTCTCATGCTGGTGTAGGTAAATAAACACCAACCTTACACCAGGGTAAACCTCCTGCAAGCGATGGAACTAGCCTGTTTTGACAAGTGTGGAGGCATGCCAAGTCTGGATATGGCATGCCAGAGGTTTTTTCCCCTGTTGCCTGGCCAGACAAAATGTGGCCTCTGATGTTGATTAAGTACTGTGGCCTGACCCAGTTCGGAGAAATAATGCTGTGGTTGAGTAATGCACTTCTCCTTTGTATATTTTTGTACTTTATTTTTAAGTAGGCTCACTGTATACAAGTGCTAAATGCACAGGATTTCTATTTTTGGACTTTTTTTTAGGATGTGCTAGTGCTAAAGACACAGGTTTTTGGTTTTGCAAAATGCATTTAGCCTACAGGGAACAATACACATTTCTACAGCTTTAGGTCCTGAGCATTGTGTTTTCTATTTTTCTATGTAGTGTTTAGAGACTGCTTAGTAGTGTTTTTTATTTTCCTTGACTTGGGGCACGATTTGACAACATAGTTCAGTTTTGAGCACTGATTGAACTGTTTGGTTTTGCAAGAAGAGTCTGAGGTTTTGTGAATGTAGCTTGAAAAATGTGTTCACAGTTTGGAGAAGAGAGAAGAGAGCAGCTTTCAAGAAATGTGTCTTCGGAATTGCGAAAAACTGTACAAGGAGATTAAAATACATATGTTACAGTATCGGACGTGTATAAAGGCCATGCAGAAGCATTATTCACCAAAGGCAGTGAGTGTATTATCCGATACACCCTGACACAATAGACCAAAATGCAAACGTGGGATAGAACTATAAGACAGATGTACAAAAAAGGTTTTCTGTTTTACTGTTCACCTCCAAACTTTGGCCTACATAAACACAAGTGCTAAGGTTTGTGTGTGTGCATGTCTGCCAACCTTGTGGTCACAAGACAAACTAGAGCGATCCATTTTGCGTGGTCTGGAGGGTGACGACGGGGACGAGACTGATCTGACTGGAACCACGGGCACTGGAATCAGGAATTATGACAAAATAGGAAAAAGAAAGAAAAACACTTTGAGAAAAAAAATTTAAAAATATATCTGAAAACACTATGTGTAAAGAAAATAAACTGTTGCTTCATACTGTGTATACCACATAGATGCTACATACCACCAAAAGTGACGTTTTCGTTTAGGCTTGGTGACACCAGCACAGTGTCATACCTCTCTCTCCCTCTCCACCACTCTTCCTCCCTTTTTCTACTCCACATTTCCTCCCTTTGTCTCCTCCACTCCTCCTCTCTCTGCTTCACTATCTTGATCTCTTGCTCCACAAGAGACTGGCTGCTGATTGAACGTAACTTAAAAAATGGATTAGAAGAGAAAGTGCTCTCCTGCGTCTCTACAGGCGGTGGCCCAGAGCTCAGGCAAAACTCTGAAGCACTGCGAATTATCAAATTGGAGGTCTCCACCACGATAACACTTGCTGGGGCTGCCCTATCAAGGCTGGCAGACCAATCAGAGAGGCTACCGATCGTAGAGGAAAGAAGGCGGTTCCTGGAGCTGGAGCCAGAGGCATCTGGTTCAAGAATGATGACATTATTGGCTGTCATTTCATGATATAATGATCGATTGAGAGAGGAGGAGCAGAAGGGGGAAGGTGAGATGGACAGAGTAGGAGTGTGGCAAACTGCAGATCTGGATACAGGTTGTCGTGTTCCCAGGGTGGATATTCTGAACACAGAAAAAAGAGTAGAAATAAGACCGTCAGTGGGTTCTGCCAATACACAGGTCTACAGAGTCCTTACTGATTTAGCCTATTTACCTTACCTCGGTACTGTCAGGCCCTGTGCAATCATTCTCCTCTCCTGTCGGTGCTGTTCCTCTCTTTCTAATGTCAGTCGGATCTCCCTCTCCACAGCACTTTCTGGCTCCTCCAGAGGGCTGCGAAATGAAGAGTCATCCAAGCCTGAGTCCTCAGAACCAGGGGACAGGGTGGAGGAAAGAGGAGGTTCTTTGGACATGGGGGATTGAATTTCCCTTGTACAAGACAGGAGGAAACCCCACTCAAGTTAGGAGGAGGTTAAAAACACTGAAGAAGACAAACATTTTTTATCTACACTCACTGGCCACTTTATTGTTCAAAGTCACTTAAATCACCTTTCTTCCCCATTCTGATGCTCGGTTTGAACTGCAGCAGATCCTCTTGACCACGTCTACACGCCTAAATGCATTGAGTTGCTGCCATGTGATTAGCTGATTAGAAATTTGTGTTAACGAGCAGTTGGACAGGTGTACCTAATAAAGTGGCCGGTGAATGTAGGTGTCAGTGAAAATACTGACATGCTAACACATCCAATTATATGAAGATGAGGTAGGCAGGTTTCACTTCTAAAACACAATAAAAATGATCTGATTAGCAATGGGGAAATATTAACTAAAATAAGAACACTTGAAATATTCAGCTATAAATAACAAAAACTAAACCAAAAGCTTAAGCTTTTGGATGCTGCCCATGCCATGATTTACTTGTGTGTAGAACCATGTTAGCAGAGAAATTTATGTTCCGTATGACTGTGTCGGTCACATTGTCGTAGAAATTTGGCTTGCTCTGTTCAGTTCCTTAAGTGTGGGTCGTTGGAATTGGTTGTTTTTATTTTTTAAAGTGAAGTTGTATGAAGTTATTATCAGTAATAGTTTCCCTAATGAAGTAGATAGATGTAATATCATATTGAGTGAAATCCTCTGAGCAATTGAAGGCTAACAGCCAGTCTGAAGGACCCCTGTTTTTGCTGATTTTAAGCATGTATTCCAACCCATACTATACGCTTTCAAATATATGGAATACAGTGCTATATAGATGCATTAACTGTCTACACTTTCTCAAGTGACCACTGTTAAAATTGTTGCTGTGTAGGAAGCTTTTCTCTGTGTAACTACATTAAACATATGTTGTTTAAAGCTGACAGCTCTTTTAATTCTCCTGGTTAGCTGAGACTTGTCTGTCCACCCTAATTTGCCAAGAGCTGAGTAAATGTGTGGGTTTGGTGACAGGCTGTCACTTGTGCAACGGCATCAAAAACAGTATGATCCTGTAGTTTTTCCAGGTTTCATAATTTATCCTGGCAGACTCATGATCATGAATCTCAAAAACAAGTTCTAAGGCTCAAGTTTCTGAAACTGGGCAAATGTTTGTCCCTCAAATAACACTGAAGCCTATGAAAGATTGTGACCCAAAAAGACAAACAATAGTTTAATTTTTTTTTAAAGTAATTTTGAACAACAGTCTGTTGTTCAGCCCAACGCTCATGTTCATTGCCTTACCCGATGATTTTCACCAGTAAAAACACCAATAGAGAATGTTCTGCCTTAAAACAAAAAATGGCTTATACCGACATCCTTTTCAAATGAAACCTTGAAATTAAATGTTAAAATTAGGCAAAAGTTTTATTAAATTTTGTATGGAATCTGGATCGTTATTAGGCATGTGCTCAAGTATTAAATCAGTTTATTTTAGGTATAAATAGATAGTCGACAACATTGCCTAACTGACTTATTTGATCTGCAAAATCTACTTGTATTTAGGTAGTTCAAACTTTAGGAATAGGCAGCAGCTATGTCTCTTACAGTAATGAAAAATAAATAAAGAATCATATTCTGCAAATGTTTACATTATCAACTAAAATTCTGCAAACCTCAAGTTGCAATAGCAAATAAAACGTTGGATTTGAAGGCACCACCAGAAGAGTTATTACAAATCCAGTGATTGGGGCAAAAGCACCAGCTGCAGACTCACTGACAGAACAATAGGCAAGCTCATCCACTCTCTGCAACAATGCCTTAGAGTTGGATGAGGTGTGTGCTGATATGCCGTTACATGACATGACACTCTGCAACAATGGCCAGACATACATCTCCACTTTGATGAAACATGGAATGAACATGTCCTACCTATGTTTGAGGCGGGGGCTGCGAGTGGGGGGGTACAGTGAAGAGTGGGTGCCCTGGAAGCTTCCTTTAGCTCCCAGTCCTGGTTTAGGAATGGGCAGACCTTTGACCTCCTCCTCCATCTTCCTCCACTGCTGGCGAGCAACCAAAAAGTCCACATGCTCAGTGGAAACATTCTCACTAAGGCTCTCCTGTTGCACACACAAATCTGAAGGAACCTGATAAGAAAGAAAAACCTGTAATTTAAATGAAGATTCCAAGACTGTACCAAGATGAAGAGATAAACAACAGATGGGGGTTACAGAATGTTTTGAAGTGAAGCAGGTTTTACTGAGAACTTACCAAGGGTTTTTCAAAGTACCAAACAGATATATTCCATCTCAAATTAAAGAAAATAATAAAATGTTTGTATTACTGTTAACTTATTAACTGTTGTTTTAGATTGAAGGACAAATAGTCAACCTAGTTAACCAGAAGCAAGGGTGTATGGGACCCTATAAAAAAAATCCTATATTGGGGCCTATCCAACTACTGTCAAACTCCACAGCTTAGTCCCTGATATAGATCAGCCATGTTTATTTCGATAATGCATTATACATCTAATATAACCATAAGTATATCCATTTAAAGTCCTTATCCTTCCATGGAGCAGGCAGCAACAGGGTATTAACAGGGTTGACATAAGGTAGAAATCAGGAGGAAGCAGTGGCAAACAATGAAAACCAGAGAGGATAAATACTGAGTTGAAGTGGAGAATGGACCAATGAACTAAGGAGGCTAATCAGGGAGCAGAGAGTGCAGGGAGGTAACATAAAAACATCTAAATGAAAAGGAGCAAGTAAACAATGAGACTAAAGAACATTAAAAAGGGAGAACCAGATCTATAAGGAAAACTCAAACTAAAACATCTAACCAGGGAAGTAACAAACACCTAAACAGCAGAGTGACAAACAAACTTGAATGAACCAAAATAAAGCAAGTGCAGAACCTGGTAGTGAAGAGAAATAAACAGAACTCAAAACTCAAAATTCAAAGCACAGGCAGATCATGACAATATGTGCTTATAACGGCAGGGTCATGGTGAGCTGGTGCCTATCTCCAGAGGTCATTGAGTGAAAGGTGTGGTACATCTTGGACAGATCGATAGTCCATCCATCACAGGGAAACACAGAGAGACACAGAACAGACAACCATGCACACACACACTCAGGCCTAAAAGACCAAGTAACCTAACATGTATAATTTTGAACTTTGGAAGGAAGATGAAGACCCCAGAGAGAACCCACAGGCTCATAATTCCAATCTTAATATGGCACCTATACATTTCTGGAAAAGGGGAAAAAAAAGTTAGACCAAAGTAAATTTGTCCTAATGATAACCAGATTAAAAAGATTGCAACTTACTGTAGCAGCATTTTATTTTGAACAGACAATCTACCTCAGAAGTGTGTGAGATGTAGGAAACAGATTTGTTCTTGTTTCATGTGTAATACACATTGAAAACACCCTTCTAAACAGTGTTGATACCTTGTTCATCCATCAGTTTCATTTATGTCACAGGAAAAACCGCTTAACTAAGGGAAAAATGTAATTTCATCAACACTGTAAGATATAAAGGTCAGTCAGATTTTTTAGAGATATTTGGAGGCTTTGCCATATCTTAAAAAACAAAGAAATATAAGATTTCTCTGTGTTTTGCTTCCATGAAGAAACTCTGAGGAGCTTTGGAGCTCACACTTTTGCGGTGGATTCAGAATTTGGGGATTTTGCCCAAAGGGCCACACAACACTCTACCTAGTTTTGGAGCAACAAAAAAAAAAAACACCTGAGACAATTAAACAGCTGTTTGAAAGTGATGGGCAATGGAAAGGTTAACATTAACATTGAAATCATCTAGCAATTAGTAATTAATTATTAAATTCTGATGATGTGTGTAAACCCAAAAAAACTAATGGCATGATTGTACCGGTTTTGCAGCTTAAAGTCTTATACTTTTGGTTCAATTGGTATAATAGGATCACCACTAAATGCTGCCAGACAAATATGAGTGAACGTAGTGATTGTGTGCTGTTTAACTGTACAGGTGAACTGTCAAATGTAACTGTTGTATTTAAACACCTTTTGTTTCAGTTTTTGTGGGGTTCTGACTGTATGCTGTCTCTATCTTTCAAATACTTCTAATTGTCACTTATATTGTTATCCCAATAAACACAAAATACAGCAAAAAAGAGAAATTAAGTTGTTTTGACTCAGCATGTGCATCAAAATGTGTGGGAACGGGGGTGTTCCGTTGCAGGAGGGACTGGTGCACTTCGTAAAATAAGTGGCAACATGAGGAAAAACCTTTGTTTGTAAATACTGAAGCAACATATCAAGACATCAGCCAGGCAGTTAAAACATGGGCACAAATGGAAAATGGCATTAATGTTACTGCCTAATAAGTTACAAAGTGGCTAAAGTACAACAAAGTCAAAGTTTTGGAGTGCCATTTACAAAGCCCTGACCTCAGGCTCATAGGAAATTTGTGCTCAGAGTTGAAAAGGTGTGTGCCTAGTTACACCAATTCTGTCAGAAGGAATGAGCCAAAATTCCAGCAAACTATTGTGAGAAGCTTATGGAAGGATAGTTAAAACATTTGACCCCAGTCAGGCAGTTTTAAAGACTATTCTACTAAATATTAATAAAACATATGTAAAGTTCTTAATTTGAAGAAAGTAACAAAAACAATCGTGCTATTCTGGCATTTAGAAAACAGAAATAAGTTTGGTTATCCTAAGTGACCTAAAGCAGGAAAACTTTAGACAGTTTAGACAGAAAGAAATGGTAATGTTTATTTTTTATATAATTAATATAAATATCTGATTTCAATGTTAGGTTCCAGCTCCCTGGGAGACTGAACAGGAAAAAGCAGGTAGAGAATATAAGGACAAAGTGATACATACCCTCCTGTCAGGGTCAGTTGAGCTGGCTGTGGAGCTCACTGAAGGGGAGCGCAAGAAAAAGTCTCTTCTTGAATTCATCTGTTCCTCACTGCCCTCCATGACTCCTCTCTTCTTATCTTTTTGCTCATCCATTTCCCCCTCTTTAAACTTTCTGACTCCAGTCTGTATTTCTTCCACTCTTCCATCCTCCTTCATGCTCTCTGCATTACACGTGTCAGCTGCATTAGCTCTGTTTCCTTTTGAATGGTCAGTCTCATCACAGGATGCTAAGGCTGGCCATTGGTCCTCCCCAGCATCACTGTCTGAGTACACAACAGCCAGCTCTGCCTGGAGGCAGTCACTGAGGTGGCCCTCACTGACATCATCTCTGTTGTCTAAGTCATGGCTCCAGGCCTCCTGCAGTGTGGATGTTGGTGGATCTGAAGTGATGACTGGGGGCTCAGATAATAAACCTTGTGAATCTTCACTGATGAAAATATGATCTGATGAAGCATCTTGCTTCATTTCTCCCAGAATGCCTGTTATACGTATATCCGCTTCATTTGTACCTTCTCTGTCTTCATCCTCTTCCTCAATTTGTCTTTTCCCCAGGTCAGCAGTTTCTAATTCTCCTTTTTCTTTGTCTTCCTCCTCTAATTTCCCTCTTTGTTCTACTTCCATTTCTGTTTCTCTCCTTTGTTGAATATCTCTGTGTACTTTTCCTTTTCCATCTTCCTCTCCTCCTACTTCCCTTTTTCTTTCATATTCTCTCTCAATTTCTCCTCTACTACCATCTTCCTCTTCTCTTTCACTGTCCTCCTGTGCCTCTCTCTCCACTTTAGTTTCAAAAACAAGGTAGTCATATTCATCCCTTTTTTCATTTTTATCTTTTGCAGCTTCTTC
Source organism: Crenichthys baileyi (assembly GCA_036173005.1). Classification (NCBI taxonomy): domain Eukaryota; kingdom Metazoa; phylum Chordata; class Actinopteri; order Cyprinodontiformes; family Goodeidae; genus Crenichthys; species Crenichthys baileyi. The sequence continues at coordinate 107,558 of JAHHUM010000731.1, read as the reverse complement.
CACTACTTGAACATCTTGATTTGGGAGTTCATGTGACTCCTGGCTGTCACAGCTAAATAAGTTATCTTTCTCCAGGTCTGTTACTGTGCACAAGGGACTGATCTCCATGACAACTGGATTCTGTGGGTGTGCAAGTGTAGGAGAGTCACTGGCAAGATTTTTGTTGCAGGAGGGATTGCTGTGGTGGTTTTCGTCTGTACGTTCAGGTAATGTCCTCCTAAACCCAGCTGTAGCACGCTGTGAAAACAAACATTCAGATCAGATTCTTTGTAAACTGAAAAATTGTAGGGTTTTATATCACATGGCAAAGTATATTATTGTTTAAATTGCACACATACTTTGAATAATATATATTCAGGAAAGATTTTAAGACCAAATTATTTGAGTACAAAACACTTCATACCACCTTTAAGACATGCAGGTGAAGAAGTGATGATTTGGGCTTGTTTTGACCTGCAAAAAGTTACTGCATCAGTCGGGAACTCATCTGTATAGCAAAGCATTTTAGTCAAATACAAGACATCTGTCAGACAGCTGAAGGTCAGTCTAAAGTGGGTCATCAGCAGGATAATGATCCTGGATACAGCAGCTAATGTAAAACAGGCTGGCTGAAAAAATTTGAATAAATGTGCTGCAATGATTCACTTAAGAGAGCTTTGCAAACCTCAACAACCTGAACTGAAGCGAATTTCTATACAGGAAGAGGTACAAAATAATTCACAAAAGAAGTTGGCAATGTTTGCTAATTCTATAAGCTGTAAAATCATGGAATGGACACACTACTATGCTTTAAGTTGTTTACAACAAATTACATGATTTCTGTTTCTGTTTATTCAAGACTGTAAACTATGAATGAAATAAAGAAAACAAAAAGTTATAAACGAAAACAAATTATTTTAAAAATTGTTATTTATTTTAGCAAAGTACATGAATAACCATCTGGTTACTTTAAGTAGTTTCCTTATGTTGTATAATGTGCCATGTTCACACATAGAAACATTTACTCATAATTACGGATATTTCCTGGAATTACAGCACTTAAACCATTTCATTACACAGAGCAGAACAGATTAAAACAGTCTTCCTATATAGTCTGACCTATAAATGTTTGCTTGGTGGGATAAACTAAAGCCTTCCTATTGTTGCCATGGCAGCACTGAGTTGGCAGTGAGTGGGTATCCAGATTATTGTGGTCTGTGTTTCCAGCCACGTGCTGGTGACAGGTGGAACATGTTGCTATGGTAACACTATGTATAGATGCAGAGGACAAGCTGCTGAAGTCAATTTCTTTAAGTGAGGTCAAAACTATGATGAGATCAAACTGCTAACAAATTAAACTATCACTGAATTCTACACCTTAATTTCTAAAATAAATGAGCTTACATCCTGCATCCTGTTATCTTGCTGTCCCATAGTCATATAAATGGGACAAAATAACGAATGCATGAAGGTTTTTTTTGTTTTTTTAACTTGTCCCATCTGACAGAGTGCCACTCAGAATTATTGTCTGAGTGCCGAGAAGAAGCCCAACAGATTTACTTTCACAAACGGAGCATTTGCTATTGTAACACCTTTAAAATTGGGTGGTAATCTGAGCTTTCTCTCTGACAAATGTCATATCCTCCTCAGGTGGCATGTGGTTTCATTAAGACAACCCATCTGCATCTTTGTTAGCTTGGCCTGCTCTGTACTGTTTGTAAAATGATATGAAGAAAAGACAGCTAACCATCTGTGTCCTGCCGCTTGGCTGTTGTTAAAACGTAAGTTAATGAATTATTATCGGTCAGAACAGTGAAACTGTAATCATAAGGGTAGTCGCTAAATTCTCACACACAGCCCACTTGAGGGCTAAAAATTCGAGCTTATGTGTGGGATAGTTGAATTCACTTTTGGAAAGTCCTCCATTTGCGTAGTGTTGGGACCACAGCCATGGGTTACACATGGATGAACATGGACTCTGAACTGTACAATTAAGGCCAATATGAACTTTTTAACACCTTTCAGTGTCACACTAACTTACGCCTAACCCAGTCTAGGAAGAGGAGGAGTCATAGCTGACTCCCCGTGACGTCACTGTTTGAACAAAAACGCTTTGTTCCAATATGGCGCCCTCTACCACATGGGTCTGCAGGAGAACCGGACGGAGGGACACAGCGCTTGAGTTGTCTCGTTGCTGGCAAGAAAGCACTCCTCAACTTGGATCCAACGTGACTACAATCACGCCGATCCTTTGCAACAAAGTTAAGTAATGATTTGCTGTTCGAGTACCCAGCAGTCATTCATAAAAAGGAGGTAATTAGGACAAGCCTAACTTCTTTTCTGAAGCCTACAGAAACATCTTGTCTCCAGGAGAACTCCCCACAGCAGCTCTAATTGAAGTGGTTTTCCCCATGACCTGGAGGAGAGGAATCAGGACTGCAGTTTGGTCAGCTGAATACAGCCCCACAAACTCGTCGCCCAGGACATCTTTTCTTCAGAACGGTTTACGTAAGAGGTGGTGTATGGGCAGAGAATATTAGTTTAGAATAAAATAAGTTTGTGTGTTTGTGTTGAAAAAACTCAGCTAAAGTGAACAGAAAGCTCATTGAAGCTAATAATGATTTATTCTGTGTTGTGTTTTTAAAATTAAGACAAACTTTATTTAAAGGGTGGTTTTAAACACAGATCAGCCATAATGCGCCATCAATGCTTATGCATCTTGATCATTTTATTAATTGTCTTTTAAAGGTACATGTTTGATTTTAAAGGAGTGGTCTTTTGATAGCTCCAACCACTAAAAATTATTTTTCTAAAGAAAGACAGCTAATTAAACACCATTAAGAATAATTATCCCCTCCTTGAACTGCCACCTTAACGTGGTGGAGGGGTTTGAGCGCTCAAATGATCCTAGAGGCTATGTTGTCTGGGGCTTAAAAGCCCATGGGTCAGACAAAGAGCGTTTCAAGAATCACCCGGTAAGGCGGAGCCGGGGTCCCACCCTGGAGCCAGGCCTGGGGTCGGGACTCGCCGGAGAGCGCCTGGTGGCCGGGTTGCTCCTCGTGGGCCCCGGCCAGGCCAAGCCCGAACGAGAGAAGCGAGGCCGTCCCCCAGTGGGCCCACCACCTGCAGGGGGAACCGTGAGGGACCTGTGCAAAGAGGATTGGGTGGCGGACGAAGGTGGAGACCTCGGCGGCCCGATCCCCGGATGCTTAGGCTGGCTCTAGGGATGTGGAATGTTACCTTGCTGGGGTGGAAGGAGCCTGAGCTCATGCGGGAGGTCGAGAGGTATCGACTAGAAATAGTCTGGCTCACCTCCACGCACAGCGTGGGCTCTGGAACCCATCTCCTCGAGAGGGGCTGGACTCTCTTCTACTCTGGAGTGGCCCACAGGGAGAGGCAGCGGGCTGGTGTGGCTATGCTTGTTGCCCCCCAGCTTAGCCGTCTCGTGTTGGGGTTTACCCCAGTGGGTGAGAGGGTCGCATCCCTGCGCCTTCGGGTTGGGGATAGGTCTCTGACTGTCATTTCGGGCTACAGGCCGAGCGGTAGTGCAGAGTACCCGGCCTTCTTGGTGTCCCTGTCGGGGGTGCTGGATAGTGCCCCTCCCGGGGTCTCCATTATTCTGCTGGGGGACTTCAACGCCCACGTGGGAAACAACAGTGACACCTGGAGAGGCGTGATCGGGAGGAATGGACTCCCCAATCTGAATCCGAGTGGTGCTTTGTTATTGGACTTCTGTGCTAGTCACGGATTGTCCATAATGAACACCATGTTCAAACATAAGGGTGTCCATCAGTGCACTTGGCAGCAGGACACCCTAGGCAGGAGGTCAATAATCAACTTTGTTGTCGTATCATCAGACCTTCGGCCGCATGTTTTGGACACTCAGGTGAAGAGAGGGGCTGAGCTGTCCACTGATCACCACCTGGTGGTGAGTTGGATCCGCTGGAGGAGGAGAAAGCTGAACAGACTTGGCAGGCCCAAGCGCATAGTGAGGGGCTGCTGGGAACGCCTGGCGGGCTGTCATGGTTGACGGGGGTGCTCCAGGAGTATGGAATCGGGGGCCCTTTATTAGGGGCCATCCGGTCCCTGTACGAGCGGAGCAGGAGTTTGGTCCGCATTGCTGGCACTAAGTCGGACCTGTCCCGGTGCATTTTGGACTCCGGCAGGGCTGCCCTTTGTCACTGGTCCTGTTCATAACTTTTATGGACAGGATTTCTAGATGCAGCCAAGGGCCGGAGGGAGTCTGGTTTGGGGACCAGTGGATTTCGTCTCTTCTTTTTGCAGATGATGTGGTCCTGCTGGCCCCCTCTAGCCAAGACCTACAGCATGTGCTGGGGCGGTTCGCAGCCAAGTGTGAAGCGGCTGGGATGAAGATCAGCTCCTCCAAGTCAGAGGCCATGGTACTCGACCGGAAAAGGGTGGCTTGTCCTCATCAGGTTGGAGGGGAGTTCCTGCCTCAAGTGGAGGAGTTCAAGTATCTCGGGGTCTTGTTCACGAGTGAGGGAAGAATGGAGCGGGAGATCGACAGACGGATCGGTGCGGCTGCCGCAGTAATGGGGGCACTGTGCCGGTCCGTTGTGGTGAAGAGAGAGCTGAGCCGAAAAGCGAAGCTCTCGATTTACCGGTCGGTCTACGTTCCTACCCTCACCTATGACCATGAACTTTGGGTCATGACCGAAAGAACGAGATCCCGGATACAAGCGGCTGAAATGAGCTTCCTCTGTAGGGTGGCCGGGCACTCCCTTAGAGATAGGGTGAGGAGCTCGGCCATCTGGGAGGGGCTCGGAATAGAGCCGCTGCTCTTCCACATCGAGAGGACCCAGTTGAGGTGGCTCGGGCATCTATACTGGATGCCTCCTGGACGCCTTCCTCGGGGAGTGTTCCTGGCCCGTCCCACCGGGAGGAGGCCCAGGGTACGGCCCAGGACACACCGGAGGGACTATGTCTCTCGACTGGCCTGGGAACGCCTTGGGGGAGCTGGAGGAGGTGTCTGGGGAGAGGGACGTCTGGGTGTCTCTGTTGAGTCTGCTGCCCCCGCAACCCGGTCCCGGATAAGCGGAAGACGACGAGTACGAGTACGAGTAAGAATAATTTTCCAGGAAAGTTGTTGGTTCTTATTCTTAAATATTTTCTTAAATATTATTTTAACATTTCCTTAATGATATTTCCATTAATAACATTTTATTAAATAAAGGCAGCTAATTAAACACCATTTATTAAAATAATGTTTTATCATATGTTGGAGTGTGTATGGTGGTTTGAAGGTATACAACTTATTCCCTAAGTTGGTTCCAATTCAATTCAATTCAATTCAATTCAGTCAGTCAGTCAGTCAGTCAGTCAGTCATTTTCTACCACTTATTCCATAGTGGGTCGCGGGAGAGCTGGTGCCTATCTCCAGCAGTCTATGGGCGAGAGGCAGGGTACACCCTGGACAGGTCGCCAGTCCATTGCAGGGCTCAGTTCAATTCAGTTCAGTTTATTTATTTAGCGCCAATTCACAACACATGTCGTCTCAAGGCACTCTACAACAGTCAGGTACATACATTACAATTAATCCTAATCATTGAACAGTACAGTGAGATTCAGTTATTTATTCAAATTGGATAAAAAGTTTTTCTATCTAAGGAAACCCAGCAGATTGTATCCAGTCAGTGACTTGCAGCATTCGCTCCTCCTGGATGAGCATGTAGAGACAGTGGACAGTCACTGGCGTTGACTTTGCAGCAATCGCTCATACTGAGCATGCATGTAACGACAGTGGAGAGGAAAAACTCCCTTTTAACAGAAAGAAACCTCCAGCAGAACCAGGCTCAGTGTGAGCGGCCATCTGCCACGACCGACTGGGGGTTGGAGAGAAAAGAGCAAAGACACAAAGAGAACAAAGAAGCACTGATCCACGAGTACTTTCTATGGGAAGGAAAAGTAAATGTTAATGGATGTAGCTCCTTTAGTCGTTTCATCTAGAAAGAAAGACCAAATAAACTCTGAGCCACTTTTCAAGATTAGAGTCTGAAAGAGAGCACATATAATTAGTTACAGTAAAAGATCAGTCAGTAGCTATGTCTAGGAGAGAGACAGGGTTAAACACTGAAAGACAGGGCCAAGTGGATCATCGGTAGAGGGTGAGCATTAAGTTGTTGCCAGCAGAAGCTTGGACGATGCCCCCCTCCAGGACGGTGTCACAGGTAGACACAGAGTAGTCAGGACAGGTGTAGCTTCTAGGAAGAGAAAAGAGAGAGAACATAAAGTTAAAAGCTGAAATAACAGCAAATAATGCAAAATTGGAGAGTAGTGTGAGAATGTAGCGAAGAGGGTGAAAGTGGTCATTATATCCTCCAGCAGCCTAGGCTTATAGCAGCATAACTAGCAAGATAGCTCAGGATAACCTAAGCCACTCTAACTATGAGCTTTATCAAAGAGGAAAGTTTTAAGCCTAGCCTTAAAAGTAGACAGTTTGTCCATCTAGAGCCCACTGATGGCCATTGTTATACTAAAAACCACAACGATTGGGATACCTCTCTCTGTCAGATTGTCCATAACCATTGGAAAAGAGAGGGAGTCATACAGGGAGCAGAAATGGAGGGTGTGTTTGAACCTCAACCATAACTGAGCCGGTTTGGGCTAATCCCGACTCCCCCTTACTCCATCCAACAGGGAGGGAAGAAGATGGAGGTAAAACATAAGGAAGATAGCTCAGGATAACCTAAGCCACTCTAACTATAAGCTCTATCAAAAAGGAAAGTTTTAAGCCTAGCCTTAAAAGTAGACAGGGTGTCTGGGAGCTGGTTCCACAGGAGAGGAGCTCGATAACTAAAAGATCTGCCTCCCCTTCTACTTCTAGAGACTCTAGGAACCACCAGTAAAACTGCAGTCTGAGAACGAAGTGCTCTGTTAGGAACATATGGAACAATCAGATCTCTGATGTATGATGGAGCTAGATCATTAAGGGCTTTATATGTGAGGAAGAGAATTTCAAATTCTATTCTGGATTTAACAGGGAGCCAATGAAGGGAAGCTAAAGTAGGGGAAATATGATCTCTCTTTTTCATTTTCATCAGAACTCTTGCTGCAGCATTTTGAATCAGCTGAAGGCTTTTAACTCTATTTTGAGGACGTCCTGATAGTAACGTATTATAATAGTCCAGCCTTGAATAACAAATGCATGGACTAGTTTTGAAAAGCGTCACTCTGGATAGGATATTTCTAATTTTTTGGCAAGTTTCCGGAGATGAAAGAGGAAATCCTAGAAACCTGTTTAATATGGGATTTAAATGACATGTCCTGGTCAAAAATAACACCAAGTTTTTTTATTTATTACCGGAGGTCATTTAATGCCATCCAGGTTAAGTGATTGACTAAGCAGTTTTCTTTTTCAAGACTCCGGTCCAAAGATGAACAACTTCTGTCTTGTCTGATTTAGAAGCAGAAAATTAAAGTCATCCAAGTTTTTATGTCTTCAAGACATGCTTGTAATCTATCTAACTGGTTGGCCTCATCAGGATTCATGGATAAGTAAGCTAAGTGTCATCAGCATAACAGTGAAATTTATTCTATGCTGCTTGATAATTTTACCTATTGGAAGCATATACAGGGTTGGACAATGAAAAATGAAACACCTGTCATTTTAGTGTGGGAGGTTTCATGGCTAAATTGGACCAGCCTGGTAGCCAGTCTTCATTGATTGCACATTGCACCAGTAAGAGCAGAGTGTGAAGGTTCAATTAGCAGGGTAAGAGCACAGTTTTGCTCAAAATATTGAAATGCACACAACATTATGGGTGACATACCAGAGTTCAAAAGAGGACAAATTGTTGGTGCACGTCTTACTGGCGCATCTGTGACCAAGACAGCAAGTCTTTGTGATGTATCAAGAGCCACGGTATCCAGGGTAATGTCAGCATACCACCAAGAAGGACGAGCCACATCCAATAGGTTTAACTGTGGACGCAAGAGGAAGCTGTCTGAAAGCGATGTTCGGATGCTAACCCGGGTTGTATCCAAAAAACATAAAACCACGGCTGCCCAAATCACGGCAGAATTAAATGTGCACCTCAACTCTCCTGTTTCCACCAGAACTGTCCGTCGGAAGCGCCCAGGGTCAATATACAAGGCGGGCTGCTATTAGCCAAACCTTTGGTCACTCATGCCAATGCCAACGTCAGTTTCAATGGTACAAGGAGCGCAAATCTTGGGCTGTGGACTATGTAAAACATGTATTTGTTTCTTGATGAGTCAACCTTACTGTTTTTCCCCACATCCGGGAGAGTTACAGTGTGGAGAAGCCCCAAAGAGCGTACCACCCAGACTGTTTTTGCATGCCCAGAGTGAAGCATGGGGTGGATCAGTGATGGTTTGGGCTGCCATATCATGGCATTCCCTTGGCCCAATACTTGTGCTAGATGGGCGCGTCACTGCCAAGGACTACCGAACCATTCTTGAGGACCATGTGCATCCAATGGTTCAAACATTGTATCCTGAAGGCGGTGCCGTGCATCAGGATGACAATGCACCAATACACACAGCAAGACTGTGAAAAATGCTTTGATGAACATGTAAAGTGAAGTTGAACATATCCCATGGCCTGCACAGTCACCAATCTAAATATTATTGAGCCACTTTGGGTGTTTTTGGAGGAGCGAGTCAGGAAACGTTTTTCCTCCACCAGTATCACGTAGTGACCTGGCCACTATCCTGCAAGAAGAATGGCTTAAAATCCCTCTGACCGCGTGCAGGACTTGTATATGTCATTTCCCAAGACGAATTGATGCTGTATTGGCCGCAAAAGGAGGCCCTACAACCATACTAATGAATTATTGTGATCTAAAACAGGTGTTTTCAGTTTCATTGTCCGACCCTGTATATAGTAAAGTGAATTGGGCGGGGCCAAGTACTGAACCCTGTGGGACTCCACAATTAACCCTGGAGTTTTAAAGATGATTTTATCATTTACATGAACAAACTGGAATCTGTCAGACAGATAAGATTTAAACCAGCCTAGCGGTGTTCCCCTGATCCCTACAGCATGTTCCAGCCTTTCTAAGAGAATATTGTGATCGACTGTATCAAATGCAGCACTGAGATCTAACAGGACAAGTACAGACACAAGCCCATTATCTGAGGCAATAAGAATATCATTAGTGACTTTCAGCAGAGCTGTTTCAGTGCTATGATGAGCTCGGAAGCCTCTACTGAAACTCTTCAACAGGTCATTGCTGTGTAAATGCTCACACATTTGATTAGCAACTATTTTCTCAAGAATTTTAGATAAGAATGGAAGATTGGATATAGGTCTGTAATTTATTCATTCATCTTGATCAAGCAAAGGTTTCTTAAGCAAAGGTTTAATTACAGCTACCTTAAAAGCTTGTGGTACATATCCATTTACTAAGGATAGATTAATCATATCTAAAATGGGGCTGGTAATCAGAGGAACACCTCCTTAAATAATTTGGTTGGGATTGGGTCTAACATACAAGTTGAAGGTTTAGATGAAGCTAATATTTCTGATAACTCAGGAAGCTCCACAGGCTCAAAACAGTCAAAACACAGATCAAGTTCTACAGTTACTTCCAATGTTGTCTCACTTGCTGAGGATGAAGTAATCATCTTCGGGAGTAAGTCAAAGATTTTCTTTTTAATAGAATCAATTTTATTTTGGAAGAATCCCATAGAGTCATGACTGCTGAGAGCTAAGGGAATGGATGGCTCAACAGAGCTATGAGTCTATGTAAGTTTTGCAACTGTACTAAAGAGAAACCTAGGATTATTCTTGTTATCTTCTATTAATGATGAGAAATAAGCTGTTCTAGCTTGGCGAAGTGTCTTTTTATACAACAGTAAGCTATTTTTCCACATTAAGTAGGAATCCTGTAGGTGTGTAGAGCGCCATTTTCTCTCCAATTTTCTAACAATGTGCTTTAAAGTACGCAGCTCTGAATTAAACCAGGGAGTCAGCCTCCTATGAATAATTACCTTCTTTGTCAAGGGGGCTGCATTAGGCCACATCAGACCTTCGGCCGCATGTTTTGGACACTCAGGTGAAGCAGGCCACATTTAATTGTTTTATTTTTCTTTTTAGTCTGAGTTGTGTTTATTTTTATTAGATTTTCCTGATTTCCTCCTTTTAGATTATTTTTTAATCTATTCAATTTTGGCCGTGGGCGAGACACTGTCTTAATAGGGTAATGGGTGGGTAGCAGTACATAAGCTGCAGAGAGGAGTATTAAACTACGACCCTGCTTCCTGGTCTGAACCCTGGGTTGTCGTGAGAGTACAATGGCAGCCCACTGCTCCCTAAGGGATGGGTTAAATGCAGAGGACAAAGTTCGTTGTAATGTACATGTGCAATGACCAATAAAGATGATGATTATTATTATTAATAATATTATTTAAATGTTCTTCATTTTATGAAGAATACTTATTTGTGCTATGATCTGCAGAGGCTCCAGAGGAGTCCCAAGAACAGAACCAGCCTTCTTTATCAGCTTGTTGAGCTTGGTCAAGACCCTGTCTCTGAATCTGCTAACCCAGCAGATAATGGCAGAAGAAATCATACTCTCCACAACAGACTTATAGAAGATATGCAACATCTTGTTGCAAACACTGAAGGTCATAAGTTTCCTCATGAAGTATAGTCTACTCTGTCCCTTCTAGTAGGTGGCTTCACAGTTGCAACTCTACTTCAGTCTGTTGACCAGGTGAACACCGAGGTATTTATACTCCTCCACCACCTCCACTTCTTCTCCCATGATGGACATAGTGACTGTAGTGACATAGTGACTTGTCTGAACTCTGGGTTGTCAGAGTTTTCCAAGACTAACTTAACTTCATTTCCAGATTCCTCAAGGTAATCCTTGGTTCTCAAACATAAATAACATTGAATGGTAATGTTGCACCATTTTATTGGTGCTGGTTTTTAACCATCTTTGATTCTTTTTTTATATTTTGTATAGTCCTTGGTCTTCCTTTTTCTGTAGTTTCAGTTGGATTGTTTTACTAAAGTAAAGAGTTTGTCGATTGAAATATGTTTGACTTTAAATTTGATTTTTTTTTTGTTAAAAAATTCTTGTATTTTAAGAAATTGTGTGAATTTATTCCGTGTGTGCAGAGTTTTGCTGTTCAGTAATGCCAGAGCTTGGCTCACCCCTCTCACTATTGTCTTAATACCTACGCCAACACTTAACAGACAGAATTATTCTGTCCGGCAGAGTAACACTCAGAATTGTTGTCTGAATGCCAAGAAGTCGAAAAGATTTACTTTCACAAGTGGACCATTACAGGTAACGCTTTAATGCTCTGCTTGATATTTATAAAAGAAACTTTATTAGAAATTGCTTTGGGATTTTTTCAGTTGTTACGGACACGGAGACAGAAACAAAAAAGAAAAAATAAGAAGCATGAAAGAGAGAGAGGCGGGGCAAAAAGGAAAATTGAAGAGAAGGAGAAAAGATAACTGGTTGCTTCTACACCTGGAGAAGCATTCATATTAACAGGTTTTTAACCGAAAAGTGCATGGTACTTATGACGCAAGATGTATTTAGTGGTTAATTCGGCTCAATATGGAACATTTGTGTATCTGTTAACACCTGAATCTAAACACCTGTGGGTCTGAGTTTGAGCGTGCATGTGTATACAAGGTTTTTCCATAAAAATATGCAGTAGGAGTGTGAGGAGCCACAGACCTGCCCCCTGGACCTAGGACCGATTCGGAGGAGATCCGAGCCATAGACATAGAGCCATAGACCCTAGGAGAATCGTTGCCGGGACTACCACAACCCACCCAGAGAAGAACAGGGGAGAGTCCCAGGGGAACCACCCAGCAGCCACAGTGCAGAAGCCCCAGGGAGCTGCAGCGACGAGCCCACAGGCCCCGCCGGCAGCCGACTGCACCAGAGCAGATCCAGTCATGGACCCAGAGACCCGAGACCACAGGGGATATAATTTCCCAAGCGGAGGCCTGACCGAGCCCAGGGGTCCAGACCCTGGCAAGCAGGCACCGTGAGAGAGCCGGCACACACCAAAGCACCAAACCCAGGACACCGAGGAACACAAGTACACTAGCAGGCAGAGACACCAACCACCGGCAGGTAGTATACCAGGGAGGAAGTAGGCCCCACATTTGAAGGGGGGCCTAAACTGATCCAGAAGAGGGAGCAGTCCAAGACAGTCCAAGACCTGACACAAAAAACAGCCGCACACAGTAACAATCACACATTCCCACCCTCATGTGTACACATAAAAACACACACATCCACGCACCCAACATAAAGACAAACAACAATGTATGTCGTACACTCACTCACACTCCCCATACATACTCTATACTTCCAGGTCCAGGTGCTGATACCCCATAGGCGCAACCAGCCCCCCTGACCCAGGAGGTGATCCCTTTCCCTCTGGGGGTGGAGATAGGCAGACCGCCTCAGCACCAGCCCAGACTAGTGCCGCCATCTCTCATCCCAAGCAACCCTGACCCTAGTCCCCAACGATGACATTTTTTAGGGACAATTTCAGCTCATGGTCTGTAACTCGGGTCAGCACTTTCATCAGTCTGATTTTAATGCTCTTCTAATGTGTTTGAAAACACTATTAAATGATATAAAAAAAACAAGCACTTTGTTGAGATGGAGATCACCAACACACCTCTCCATTAGGTGTTAAAAGGTTGTTTGTGGCGTTGGTGAGTCCCTCTGGCATCCTGTTACATTCATAGAAACAAAGGGGACACACAAAGGCTGTTTTATGCTTGACTTCTTCGGCTACTTCTACCTGATAGTATCATGTCTTCAGGTCCATGACTGAAAACCATTTAGCTCCACTAAGAGCTGTAAATGTTTCTTCAATAGTCGGGAGGGCATATGCATCACGTATAGTTCTCATAGTTTCTGTCATTTATTCTTTCTGCCTTCGTATTTGTATTTATTAGTCCACCCACTCACTGGTTTAGTTATGTCCTTCTGTTTTCCTGTGTTCTACTTCCCTTCACTCGTGCCCCTTAGTTGTTCCTCCCCTTGTCCTTAGATCCCCTTCAGTTATTCTTTTACTCAAAGTTTTGTTTACCTTTAGATTAGTTCTCCCCAGCCTTACTTCTATATAGTTTTCTCTTGCCTAGTTCTTCATGTTTATTTTCTTCCTTCCCGGTTTATTATTTTAAGTATAGTTCTTTGTGTTCTTTGTTCTTTGTTCAGTTTCTCATGTTTATTTCCCTTCTGTCAGATCATTAGTTGCAGTCAGTCACTTAGTGTATTGTGTTTGTTTACTTTGTTAGTTAGATCCTTCTCTTGTGCCTTTTGTTAAGTAATTATGTAGATTTATGCCTAGGTTCTTGTAGTAGCTTTCCCCAGCAGGGCTGTGATACTTAGTTTAGGTTAGTTAGTTATTTTCCCCATGTCCTTATTTCCTTTCTGTTTATTGTTATTGGTTTTTAGTCTATTCCTATCACGACCAGAGACAGAGAACCCAAATTCAGCCAAACACAAAGTGATAAGTAAAAAGGTTTATTCAGAAACTCAGGATCAGAGAGCAGAAGAACAGCAGTCAGCTTCCAGGAACCACTGAGAACAGAGAGACTAGTTAGTGGCTGAATAAAACTCAGGATCTGCAAGGAGTTAGATAAAGCCACTAACCTTCTCAGTCTGGTGATGAGCCACAGAATCCAGAGGAGGAAGAGATCCAGACAGTTAATGAGGAAGCGTCCAACAGACTGAAGTCGGATTGCCGACTGATCCAAATCCTCCGGGGAACCAGCTGACGCTGTGACAGGAACACAGAGAGCTGTGATTGTTCTCTTGACAATAAATCCAGGCAGACTAGAGAGCCAGGCGAACTCAGGCTGAATAAACCAGTGGCTAGGCTGAGACGTAAATCCAGGGACAGAAACAGGGTCGAATTCCAGGGCTAGAGGCGTCAGACAAGGGGCAGGCAGAGACATAAACCAGAGGCAGAAAACAGAGTCGAAATCCAAAATCCAATCCGTCAGATAAGGAGCAAGCAAGAGGGAATAATCCGTAAGGCAAGGCAAGGTCATGGAACGAGATCAGTCAGGAAGGAATGCTGGATAACTACTCACAAATGTTTTTCGAAAATCTGGCACCGTCTGCCGGTCAGAGGGCTGTATATAACTGCAGCTCCACAGGTGTGGCATGACGGTGATTGGGGCAGCAGCGCAGCAGCAGACAGGTGAAGCAGATAAGTTAATTGCAAGAGTGAGAGCAGAGTAGGCAGACGGGCCAGAATCATAACAGTACCCCCTCCTCAAGGTCCGGCTCCGGACGGACCCCGAGGCTGATCAGGATGGAGGCGATGGAACTCCCGGATGAGGGATTTGTCCACTATAAATCGTGCAGGAATCCAGGACCTCTCCTCAGGACCATAGCCCTCCCAGTCCACCAGGTAACGTATGCCACGTCCCTGCCGTCTGGACCGGATGATGCGCCGGACAGTGTAGACTGGGCCATCAGCAAGAAGCCGGGCGGGTGGAGGGGGCCTGGAGGTGGGCCCGAGACGGGACACCACATAGGGCTTGATCCTGGACACGTGGAATGTAGGGTGAACTCTCATGGCACGAGGCAGACGTAAACGAACAGCCACAGGATTGATGATCTTGGATATGGGAAAGGGTCCCACAAAACGAGGTGCCAGCTTACGGGAGTCAAGCAGTAGCGGGAGGTCCTTGGTGGATAGCCAAACCTTCTGTCCCACCTGGTAGCTTGGAGCAGGGATTCTCCGACGATTTGCTGTGCGTGCCTACACCTCCGACATTCTGATCATAGACCTTCTTGCCTTCCTCCAGATGCGCTGACATCTTAGGGCCGCGGCCTGAGCAGAAGGAACCTCAGCCTCTTTCTCCTGGACTGTGAACAAGGGTGGCTGAAAACCAAACACAACTTGGAAAGGGGATAACCCCGTGGCACTAGCCGGGAGGGTGTTGACAGCATATTCAACCCAGGGTAAATTTTGAGACCTTTTGGTTGCGTCTGACTCACATAGTGCGTGAAGTTTGGTCTCCACCTCCTGGTTGGCCCTCTCAGTCTGTCCATCCGACTGTGGGGGGAAATCCTGAGGACAAACTAAACAGTAATCCCCAGCAAGGAACAAAACTCTTTCCCAAAAAACGTGACACAAATTGGGGCCTCTGTCTGAGACAATGTCTGTGGGTATGCCGTGAAGGCAAAAAAACCTCACGTGCCAGAATGTCCCCCATTTCCTTGGCTGAGGGCAACTTCTTGAGAGGGACTAGGTGAACCATCTTAGAAAATCTGTCGATGATAGTTAACAGAACTGTGAAGCCATTAGAAACTGGCAAACCTGTGACGAAGTCCATGGCTATGTGTGACCAGGGACGAGGAGGAATGGGCAGGGGATGTAAGAGTCCAGCAGGAGGGCGATGAGAAGACTTGGCTTGGGAACATTGAGTACAGGCCGTGATGTAATCTATGACATCTTTGACGAGAGATGGCCACCAAAACTGAGTTCGGACCATCTGCAACGTCCTGCTGATACCAGGATGACAGAACAGGCGTGAATTATGGCATGAATTCAGTACCTTGGGTACGAGGCGCTCCGGAACAAAACACCGGTCAGGTGGGCATGAAGTAGGAATAGGGAGGTCTTTGGTGGCATCTCTAACCTCTCCCTCCAACTCCAACATGGTGACAGAGAGTCTCACTGATTCCGGAAGAATAAACTCATCCTCCCAAGAGGTCTGTGACTCGGAGGGTTCCTGTATTCTGGAGAGGGCGTCTGGTTTGCCATTTTTGACTCCAGGTCTAAAAGACAAAGAGAAGTTGAATCTTCCAAAAAATAAAGCCCACCTTGCCTGCCTGGGATTAAGGCGCTTCGCTGATCTCAGGTACTCCAGGTTCTTATGATCTGTCCATACAAGAAACGGTTCTTTAGCCCCCTTTAGCCAATGCCTCCACTCCTCGAGAGCCAACTTGACTGCCAACAGTTCTCGGTCCCCCACATCATAATTGCGCTCTGCTTGGGACAAAGTCCTAGAAAAAAAGGCACATGGGTGAATACGGTCATCAGAATTTCTTTGGCTTAGGACAGCTTCAACCCCTGTGTTTGAGGCATCAACCTCCACAATGAACTGTTTATCGGGGTTAGGGGACCGTAGAACAGGAGCAGACGTAAATAATCCTTTGAGCTTGACAAAAGCTCTTTCTGCTGTCTCATTCCAAACAAACCTTGTTTTAGATGATGTGAGAGCATTAAGAGGGGCTGCTACGAGGCTATAATTCCTGATGAACCGTCTGTAAAAATTAGCAAACCCCAGAAACCTTTGAAGCTGTTTGCGGTCGGTAGGAGAAGGCCATTCCCAAGACTGCCTTGACTTTGGAGGGGCCACTATGACTTGGTCTGGAGAAATGATGAATCCAAGGAATGAGGTGGTAGTGGTATGAAACTCACACTTTTCAGCTTTGACAAACAGATGATTTTGAAGAGACGGAGGAGGACAGCCCGGACATGATTTTCTGTGGGTTTCCAGATCCTGGGAATAAATCAGAATGTCATCAAGGTAAAAAAAAACAAACTTTTCCCCCCATGTCCCTCAGGGCATCATTCACCAATGCCTGAAAAAACTGCAGGGCATTGGTTAAAACCCAAAAAGGCATTACACAGTACATGTAGTGACCAGTGGGAGTGTTAAATGCCATCTTCCATTCATCCCCTCCTTGATACGAACAAGGTGGTAAGCGTTTCTCAAATCCAACTTAGAGAAGATCTTGACGCCCCGAATCTGGTCGAAAGCAGTGTTCATAAGTGGTAGAGGGTATCGGTTTTTTGACGGTGATGTCGTTTAAAACCCTGTAGTCGATACATGGTCTCAAGGAACCATCCTTCTTTCCCACAAAGAAGAAGGCTGCCCCTGCTGGAGAAGAAGAAGGTCTGATAACACCAGCTTTTAGTGACTCATCAACATACTTCCTCATGGCTTGGTTCTCTGGTCCTGACAATGAATACAATCGACCCCTAGGGGGAGAAGTGCCTGGTAGGAGCTCAATGCCACAGTCATAGGGTCTATGAGGTGGAAGTGCCGTAGCCCTGGACTTGTTGAAAACCTCCTTAAGTGCATGATATTCGGGTGGTACCTTAGACAGATCAGGATATGTCTCCTCA
Source organism: Crenichthys baileyi (assembly GCA_036173005.1). Lineage (NCBI taxonomy): Eukaryota > Metazoa > Chordata > Actinopteri > Cyprinodontiformes > Goodeidae > Crenichthys > Crenichthys baileyi. Next base: position 90,452 of record JAHHUM010000731.1, on the reverse strand, counting down.
ATGTCATTCTCTGGAAAAATATCTGTAGAGGCAGGAGACAGGCAAGTGGCTGAGCAGGACTTAACCCAGCCCAAAATCTCTTTGGCTTGCCAGTCAATATGGGAATTGTGCTTTTGTAACCAGGAGGCCCCTAAAACAATGGGTAGTTTAGGAGAGTTGATAATCCTGAATGTGACCTCGTCCTGATGATTGCCCCCCAGTGTGAGTTTTATTACCTCCGTCTTGTAGTATGAACTGTTGATACTATGACCATCCAAAGCCAGGACATTACGGGTGTCAGACGTGGGAAGGAGCTTGATGTCATGGTCCCTGGCGAACGACTCATCCATAAACTCAGTGTCCGCCCCTGAGTCAATGAATACTGACACCTGATGAGAAGTGGAAGACACTTGAATAGTTGCAGGAAATGAGCATGAGGAGACAGACAGTTGACTTCGGCTCAGTAGAGTTCTCCTCACCTCTACTGAGCCTGGGCTTTTAACGGACACTTGAATGCTACATGACCCTGTCCACCACAATAAAAACACAAGTTATTCTTCCTTTTGTCGATCTCGTTCCCCCGCAGAAATCTTAGAACGACCCAAACTGCATGGGCTTGGGGCACAACAGCGATCAGAAGGGGGGGGAAGACCCTTGGGTTCTAGGTGGGGAACAGGACTGTGAGCTGAAGGGGAATTAACCCGTCTATGAAGCCTCTCCCCCCTCCCTTTCTGTGAGCCGCAAATCGATGCGGGTTGCCAGGTCCTCAAGTTGGTGAAGGGAGGCAGGGTTTGTCCCGGGTAGCCAGTTCATCCTTAATGTTCTCATTCAGACCTTGCATGAAAGCATCCATTTTAGCATGCTCATTCCAAAGACTGTCTGCTGCCAGTAAATGAAAGTCAATGATATAAGATGTAACACTTCTCTCTCCCTGTTTAATGGAGAGTAAACCTCTGGCAGCTTCACGACTAGGAAGAACTGGATCAAAAACCCTGATGAGCTCTTTGGAAAATGCAGAATAAGAAGCACATGTGATCGAACCATTTTGCCACTCAGCAGTGCCCCATTGCTTAGCCTTTCCAGAGAGCAGGGAAATAACAAACGCCACCTTAGAGCGCTCAGAAGGGAACGAAGAAGGCTGAAGCTCAAAATGAATCTCACATTGAGTAAGAAAACCATGGCACTGGTCAGGATCTCCCCTAAACAGTTCAGGAGGCGTGAGTCTAGGTTCTCTTACCACAGCGGAAAGATCAGGAGCTCTGGGGGAAACAGGCTGTGAGGACGCTGGCGTGGAAGCAGGAGTCATGGATCGCAGCATAGAAATCACTTCCCCCAAGCCGGAATTAAGACGGGCAATAGAGTGATCAACATTAGTGCGCCACTGCTGTGCTGGCGATGGGTCCATCTTTTGGCCAGATTTTACTATCACGACCAGAGACAGAGAACCCAAATTCAGCCAAACACAAAGTGATAAGTAAAAAGGTTTATTCAGAAACTCAGGATCAGAGAGCAGAAGAACAGCAGTCAGCTTCCAGGAACCACTGAGAACAGAGAGACTAGTTAGTGGCTGAATAAAACTCAGGATCTGCAAGGAGTTAGATAAAGCCACTAACCTTCTCAGTCTGGTGATGAGCCACAGAATCCAGAGGAGGAAGAGATCCAGACAGTTAATGAGGAAGCGTCCAACAGACTGAAGTCGGATTGCTGACTGATCCAAATCCTCCGGGGAACGAGCTGAAGCTGTGACAGGAACACAGAGAGCTGTGATTGTCCTCTTGACAATAAATCCAGGCAGACTAGAGAGCCAGGTGGGCTCAGGCTGAATAAACCAGTGGCTAGGCTGAGACGTAAATCCAGGGACAGAAACAGGGTTGAATTCCAGGGCTAGAGGCATCAGACAAGGGGCAGGCAGAGACATAAACCAGAGGCAGAAAACAGAGTCGAAATCCAAAATCCAATCTGTCAGACAAGGAGCAAGCAAGAGGGAATAATCCGTACGGCAAGGCAAGGTCATGGAACGAGATCAGTCAGGAAGGAACGCTGGATAACTACTCACAAATGTTTTCGAAAATCTGGCACCGTCTGCCGGTCAGAGGGCTGTATATAACTGCAGCTCCACAGGTGTGTGGCATGACGGTGATTGCACTTTAGCGCAGCAGCAGACAGGTGAAGCAGATGAGTTAATTGCAAGAGTGAGAGCAGAGCAGGCAGACGGGCCAGAATCATAACAATTCCCCCGGTTTGTTATTTTGTATAGTTCTCTTGGCTCTGTCCCTCATGTTGATTTCCCTCTGCTTGTAATTAGTCACATTCCCTCCTCGGTTTCCCAGCTGTTCAGTTCCTCACCTGTTACCACATCCATCTGATTACCTGCCTTCCTCTCTCATTGGTCCACACTCACCTCCCTCTGTTTATTAACTGGTTGGTCTGCTATACTCCTCGCTGGCTCCTCATGTTTTGTCACGTCGCTTCCCTAGTTGTCTTCCCGAATTCCTCCTTGTGATTTTGTTTCTATTTGCCTCCTGAACTGATGTTTGGATTACCTGCCTGAACTTTATACTCTGCCTGTAAGTCTTTTATCTTCATATTAAGATACATCATCTACTCACCATGCAATGTACTCGTCGTGTTCTGCATTCTGGTCCTGCCACCAAACCAACAACCCTGACAGTAGGAACCAACCACAATCAGAACCAAGCAGACATGGCAGCCAACCTGCTTGGGTGGATTCAGCAGCAGGAGGAGGACGCCAGAGCTTTGTATGGGGAGGACATAGAGACCCTACCTTCTCCTCTTCTGTTGGAGGAGACAGAGGAGGTTTTTGGAGGATCCCGTCTGGTGTTGGCGCCACCAGGCTACAAACCGGGCCGGAACCGCTCCACTCACCCTATGCCGTGTCCAGTTGCTTCCTCCTCGCACAGTAGGCGCCGTCGTCACCTCCCAGCCACGTCCGCAGCCTGTTGCCCAGCTTTTTTCGTCTGCTGTCGAGCTCTCTTCGTTCACTGCGTCCGCTGCCGAGCTCTTTACGTCCTCAGCTGAGCCATCCACTTCGGCAGCAGCCTCAGCCGAGCTCTTCACGTCTGCCTCAGCTGAACCATCCATGTCCGCAGCAGCCTCAGCTGAGCCATCTACGTCCGCAGTGGCGTCAGCTGAGCCATCCACTTCTACAGCAGCTTCAGCTAACGCTGCTTTTCCTGCGAGCTTCTCTTCTCTGTCTTTTTTTTCAAGTAGTAAGACGCCATCAGCAGTCATGTCAGAGCAGCGTGAAGACTTTTTGTTGAGCATAGAAGAAAAACTGATTCGACTTAATGCACATGAACTACAAAGAGTATGTGAACTGTGCAAAATCAAGGGTAAAGACAATGAGGACATCAAAAACAAAACGAGCGGAGCTCTCGTTAAGCACATAATAAAGTTTTGTGAATATGACGAGTTTTTGCAAAGAGAAGATGAAGGCATGGCGGTGCTTTTGGAGTTAAATGATGCACTAGAGGCGGTGAAAGAGGCACGGTCATCGCCATCGGCAGCCGTGGCGGGAGCAGCGTCCTTATCTTGGACCACAGACGAGGAGGAGAGGGAGATGGCGCGCTCGGAGCTGCCTGCAGCACCGGGGGAGGACCGGTCATCGCTGGAGCGTCATGCGGCCCAGAGGGCGACGCCGGACGGCAGGATTCAGCACAGCAGAGGCAGTGAATCTACAAGCAACAGCTGCTGCAATGCTTCTCAAACCGGATTTAGGAAATATTTCAGGATCAATGGACATGTGGGTGAGCCAACATCTAAAGACACTCTAAGCTTCAGTAGCCTTGAACACCAAATTGTTCAGGGCCATTAGCCCTGAACTGAAGTTCCTATTTAGAGGGGAAAATATCTCACATTAGCCAATTTAAGACACATACTAAGAGCCCATTATGCAGAAAAGGATGCATCCGTGTTGTACCAACTGACAAAAGCTGCACAAGGACCAAATGAAACACACCTCGAGTTTAGAGTTCTTAATTTACGTCAGAAAATCCTTTTTGCATCTGACCGAACTCAGTCTAGCCTTAAGTACAACAAAAGGTAGTACAAAGTCAGTGTTTTCAGTCAATTATGACAGGACTGATAAATGACAATGTCAGAGCAGAAATGAGAATGTACTTGCAAGATGAAAACAGTAGAGATGAGGTCCTGTTGCAGAAAATACTAATTGCACAGTACAATGAAAGTGAAAGAGCTCTAAAGACCAAATTAAACAGGCCAACTCTTAGAGCACCACTAAGCGTTGTTGAAGAAAGTGAAACTCCAAATGACTCCTGCATCATTCAGCCTCTTGCCAGGTTTAACAAACTAGTTAAAGACAACTCACTATACTCTAAAATAGAGGAAAGCAATACAGCAATCAGGGACCTTACTGGTGAAGTACAGGGGTTGGACAATGAAACTGAAACACCTGTCATTTTAGTGTGGGAGGTTTCATGGCTAAATTGGACCAGCCTGGTAGCCAGTCTTCATTGATTGCACATTGCACCAGTAAGAGCAGAGTGTGAAGGTTCAATTAGCAGGGTAAGAGCACAGTTTTGCTCAAAATATTGAAATGCACAAAACATTATGGGTGACATACCAGAGTTCAAAAGAGGACAAATTGGAGTTGCACGTCTTGCTGGTGCATCTGTGACCAAGACAGCAAGTCTTTGTGATGTGTCAAGAGCCACGGTAACCAGGGTGTCAGCATACCACCAAGAAGGACGAACCACATCCAACAGGATTAACTGTGGACGCAAGAGGAAGCTGTCTGAAAGGGATGTTCGGATTCTAACCCGGTTTGTATCCAAAAAACATAAAACCACGGCTGCCCAAATCACGGCAGAATAAAAGGTGCACCTCAACTCTCCTGTTTCCACCAGAACTGTCCGTCGGGAGCTCCACAGGGTCAATATACACGGCCAGTCTGCGATATCTAAACCTTTGGTCACTCATGCCAATGCCAAACGTCGGTTTCAATGGTGCAAGGAGCACTGATCTTGGGCTGTGGACAATGTGAAACATGTATTGTTCTCTGATGAGTCCACCTTTACTGTTTTCCCCACATTCGGGAGAGTTACGGTGTGGAGAAGCCCCAAAGAAGCGTACCACCCAGACTGTTGCATGCCCAGAGTGAAGCATGGGGGTGGATCAGTGGTGGTTTGGGCTGCCATATCATGGCATTCCCTTGGCCCAATACTTGTGCTAGATGGGCGCGTCACTGCCAAGGACTACCGAACCATTCTTGAGGACCATGTGCATCCAATGGTTCAAACATTGTATCCTGAAGGCGGTGCCGTGTATCAAGATGACAATGCACCAATACACACAGCAAGACTGGTGAAAGATTGGTTTGATTAACATGAAAGTGAAGTTAACCATCTCCCATGGCCTGCACAGTCACCAGATCTAAATACTATTGAACCACTTTGGGGTGTTTTGGAGGATCAGTCAGTATCCTCCACCAGTATCACGTAGTGACCTGGCCAGTATCCTGCAAGAAAAATGGCTTAAAATCCCTCTGACCACTGTGCAGGACTTGTATATGTCATTCCCAAGACGAACTGACGCTGTATTGGCCGCAAAAGGAGGCCCTATACCATACTAATAAATTATTGTGGTCTAAAACCAGGTGTTTCAGTTTAATTAATATGCTTCCAATAGGTCAAATTATCAGGCAGCATAGGTTAAATTTTCACTGTTACGCTGATGATACTCAGCTTTACTTATCCATAAATCCTGATGAACCCAACCAGTTAGATAAACTACAAGCATGTCTTGAAGACATAAAAACTTGGATGACTTTAAATTTTTTTTCTAAATTCAGACAAGACATAAGTTGTCGTCTTTGGACCGGAGTCTTTAAAAAAAAAAACTGCTTAGTCAATCACTTAACCTGGATGGCATTAAATTTGACCTCCCCGGGAATAAAAAAAAAACCTTGGTGTTTTTTTTGACCAGGACATGTCATTTTAAATCCCATATTAAACAGGTTTCTAGGATTCCCTTTTTCTCACCTCCGGAACATTGCCCCAAAATTAGAAAATATCCATCCAAAAGTGACGCTGAAAAACTATCCATGCATTTGTTACTTCAAGGCTGGACTATTGTAATTCTTTACTATCAGGATGTCCACAAAATGCAGTTAAAAGCCTTCGGCTGATTCAAAATGCTGCAGCAAGAATTCTGATGAAAATTAAAAAGAGAGATCATATTTCTCCTATTTTAGCTTCCCTTCATTGGCTCCCTGTTAAATCCAGAATAGAATTTAAAATTGTCCTCCTCACATATAATTCAATTCAATTTCAATTCAGTTTATTTATATAGCGCCAATTCACAACACATGTCGTCTCAAGGCACTTCACAAAAGTCAGGTACAGGCATTACAATTAATCCGAATCATTAAACAGTGCAGTCAGATTCTGTTATTTATTCAAATTGGATAAAAAGTTTGTCTATCTAAGGAAACCCAGCAGATTGCATCCAGTCAGTGACTTGCAGCATTCAATCCTCCCGGATGAGCATGTAGAGACAGTGGACAGTCACTGGCGTTGACTTTGCAGCAATCCCTCATACTGAGCATGCATGTAGCGACAGTGGAGAAAAAAACCCCTTTTAACAGGAAAAAACCCTCCAGCAGAACCAGGTTCAGTGTGAGCGGCCATCTGCCACGACCGACTGGGGTTAGAGAGAACAGAGCAGAGACACAAGGGAGAACAAAAAAGCACTGATCTAGGAGTACTTTCTATGGGAAGGAAAAGATAAATGTTAATGGATGTAGCTCCTTTAGTCATTTCCCCAGAAAAAAAGAACAGATAAACTCTGAGCCCGTTTTCAATGTTAGAGTCTGAAGAGAGCACAAAGTTAGTTTTAAATAAAAAACTCCGTCAGTAGCTATGTCTAGGAGAGAGAAAGGGTTTTAAAAACTGAAAGACAGGACCCGTGGATCATCGGTAGAGGGGGAGCATTAAGTTGTTGCCAGCAGAAGCTCGGACGATCCCTCTCCAGAAAGGTGTCACAGGTAGACACAGAGTCAGGCCAGGTGTAGCTTCTAGGAAGAGAAAAGAGAGAGAACAAAATTAAAAACTGAAATAAAAGCAAAAACTACAAAATTGAAGAGTAGTGTGAGAAAGTAGCGAAAAGGGGGAAGTGGTCATTATGTCCTCCAGCAGCCTAAGCCTATAGCAGCATAAAAACAGAGATAGCTCAGGATAACCTAAGCCACTCTAACTATAAGCTTTATCAAAAAGGAAAGTTTTAAGCCTAGCCTTAAAAGTAGACAGGGTGTCCCCCCACGGACTAAAACTGGGGGCTGGGTTTCCCCGGAGAGGAGCCTGATAACTAAAGGATCTGCCCCCATTCTACTTCTAGAGACTCTAGGAAAACCCCCCTAAACCTGCAGTCTGAGAACGAAGTGCTCTTTAGGAACATATGGAACAATGCTGCTGATGTATGATGGAGCTAAATCATTAAGGGTTTTTTATGTGAGGAGGAGAATTTTTAAAAATTCTATTGGGATTTAACAGGGAGCCAATAAGGGAAGCTAAAAAGGGAGAAATATGATCTCTTTTTAATTTTCATCAGAATTCTTGCTGCAGCATTTTGAATCAGCCGAAGGCTTTTTAACTGCATTTTGGGACATCCTGATAGTAAAAAATTACAATAGTCCACCTTTGAAGTAACAAATGCATGGACTATTTTTCAGCATCAACCCTGGACAGGATATTTCTAATTTTGGCAATGCTCCGGAGATGAAAAAAGGGAAATCCTGGAAAACCAGTTTAATATGGGGTTTAAATGACAAGTCCTGGTCAAAATAAAACCCCAAGGTTTTACTTTATTATCGGAGGTCAATTTAATGCCATCCAGGTTAAGTTTTTGACTAAGCTTCTTTTTTTAAAGACTCCCGGGTCCAAAGACGACAACCTCCTGTCTTGTCTGAATTTAGAAGCAAAAATTTTAAAGTCATCCAAGTTTTTACATCTTCAAGACATGCTTGTAGTCTATCTAACTGGTTTTGGGCTCATCAGGATTTTTGGATAAGTAAAGCTGAGTGTCATCAGCGTAACAGTGAAAAATTTATTCTATGCTGCCTGATAAAATTTTCCTATTGGAAGCTATATATAGTAAAGAGAAATTGGCCCAAGTACTGAACACTGTGGGACTCCACAATTAACCCTGGGTTTTTAAACATGATTTTTCATTTACATGAACAAACTGGAATCTGTCAGACAAATAAGATTTAAAACCCCCTAGTGCTGTTCCCCTGATCCCTAGAGCAAATTCCAGCCCTTTTTAGAGAATATTATGATCGACTGTATCAAAAGCAGCACTGAGATCTAACAGAAAACCAGTACAGACACAAGCCCCTATCTGAGGCAATAAGAATATCATTAGTGACTTTTTACAGAGCTGTTTCAGTGCTATGATGAGCTCTGAAACCGACTGAAAAACCTTCAAAAGGTCATTGCTGTGTAAATGCTCACACATTTGATTAGCAACTATTTCTCAAAAATTTTAGATAAGAACGGAAGATTGGATATCGGTCTGTAATTTATTAAGTCATCTCGATAAAGCGAAGGGTTTTTTAAGCAAAGGTTTAATTACAGCTACCTTTAAAAGCTTGTGGTACATACCCATTTTCTAAAAATAAATTATCATATCTAAAATGGGCTGGTAATCAGAGGGAACACTTCCTTAAATAATTTGGTTGGGATTGGGTCTAAACATACAAGTCAAAGGTTTAGATAAAGCTAATATTCTGATAACTCAGGAAGCTCCACAGGATCAAAACAGTCCAAACACAGATCAGTTTTCTACAGTTATTTTCCAATGTTTTTCTCACTTTTTGAGATGAATAATCATCTCTGGGAGATTGTCAAAGATTTTATTCTTAATAGAATCAATTTATTTTTGGAGAATCCCCATAAAATCATGACTGCTGAGAGCTAAGGGAATGGATGGCTCAACAGAGCTATGACTCTGTGTAAGTTTAGCAAACTGTACTAAAGAAAACCTAGGATTATTCTTGTTTCTCTTCTATTAAGGATGAGAAATAAGCTGTTCTAGCTTGGTGAAGTGTCTTTTTATACAACAGTAGGCTATTTTTCCAGATTAAGTAGGAATCCTCTAGGTGTGTTAGAGCGCCATTTTCACTCCAATTTTCTAACATTGTGCTTTAAAGTACGCAGCTCTGAATTAAACCAGGGAGCCTGCCTCCTATGAATAATTCCTTTCTTTTTAAGGGGCTGCATTGTCTAATGCACCACGCAATGATGAAGTAACACTTATGAACAAGAGAATCAATTTGTGAAGGGGAAGAAACAAAATTATTGCCCTCCAATCTGGTTTTTCCTGTGATAATGAGCAAATTAAAAAGTGGAACAGATTCTTTAAAGGTTGTTACAGCATCGTCTGATAATGATCTACTATAATGGAAATTTTCTTTCAGGTGTGGAGTACTCGGTTTAATTAAACTCAGAGGTTTATTAAAAAAAAATGGTCAGATCGCACAGGGTTTGTGAGAAAATATTGTTATGTCTGTACACTCAATGCCATATGTCAAGTACAAGGTCCAGAGAATGAAGACAACGTGGGTAGGTTTGTTAATGTTTTGAGTTAAAGCCAATTGAGTCTAAGATACCATTAAAGGCTATATTTAAGCTATCACTTTCTGTGTCAACATGATGTTAAAATCCCCACTATAATAACTTTATCTGTATTTAACATAAATCAGATAAAAGGTCTGAAAACTGATCTATAATTGGAGAGTAAGGGCCTGGTGGACGGTACAAACAACAAACAGAAGTGGTTTTAGTGCTTTGCAATTTGGGATGAGGAAAACTAAGGATTAAATATTCAAAAGAGTTGTAGCTATTGATTGGTCTGGGACTAGTCAATAAATCGGACTGAAAGATGGTTGCTACTCCTCCTCCTCGCCAGTATTTCGAGGAATATAAAATTTAAGTAATTAGTAGATTTGACCTCATTTATAGTAACATAATCCTCTTGCTGCAGCCAGGTTTTCTGTGAGGCAAACATAAATCAATCTGATTGTCACAAATCAGGTCACTAACTAGCAAAGTCTTTGAAGAGAGAGATCTTATGTTCAGTAAGCCACATTTAATTGTTTTATTTTATTTTTAGTTCTGAGTTGTGTTTATTTTTATGAGATTTTCCTGATTTCCTCTTTTTAGATTATTTTTTAATCTATTCAATTTTGGCCGTGGGCGAGACACTGTCTTAATAGGGTAATGGGTGGGTAGTAGTACAGAAGCTGCAGAGAGGAGTGTTAAACTAGCCCTTAAATATAAAGCCCTTAATGATCTAGCTCCATCATACATCAGAGATCTGATTGTTCCATGTGTTCCTAACAGAGCACTTCGTTCTCAGACTGCAGGTTTACTGGTGGTTGGAGTCTCTAGAAGTAGAATGGGAGGCAAATCATTTAGTTATCGAGCTCCCGGTTTTGGTCCGTGAGGCGGACACCCTGTCTACTTTTAAGGCTAGGCTTAAAACTTTCCTTTTTGATAAAGCTTATAGTTAGAGTGGCTTCCTCCCTCCCTCTTGGATGGAGTAAGGGGGAGTCAGGTTTAGCCTAAACCGGCTCAGTTATGGTTGAAGTGCAAACACACCCTCCGTTTCTGCTACCTGTATGACCCCTTCTCTTTTCCAATGGTTATAATCAGTCTGACAGAGAGAGGTATCCCAATCCTTGAGGTTTTTTAATATAACAATGACCATCAGTGGGCTCTAGATGGATAAACTTTATCAGTTTATTATTTTACTTAGTTCCCCTACACATGGGCCGTTCTGGGGTGGCCGGGCTCTGGCACTTGGTGGTTTGGTCTAGCCTCCCCAGCGGCCCCGCGCCGTTCCGGACCCTTTGTGGGGTGCCTTGAGACGACATTGTTGTAAATAAGCGCCGTTAAACAAAAAAATCTGAACTCTGTGTAGTTATGCTGCTATAGGCTTAGGCTGCTGGAGGACATAATGACCACTTTCACCCTCTTCACTACATTCTCACACCACTCTTCAACTTTCCATTATTTATTTGCTGTTAACTTTGCTGTTATTTTAGTTTTTAACTTCTTGTTCTCTCTCTTTTTTCTTCCTAGAAGCTACACCTGGCCTGACTCTGTGTCTACCTGTGACACCTTTCTGGAGAGGGGCATCGTCCAAGCTTCTGTTGGCAACAACTTAATGCTCACCCTCTACCGATGATCCATATGGCCCTGTCTTTCAGTGTTTAACCCTTTCTCTCTCCTAGATATAGCAATTGACTGAGCTTTTACTGTAACTAATTATATGTGCTCTCTTTCAGACTCTATCCTTGAAAACTGGCTCACAGTTTATCTGTTCTTTTTTTCTAGATGAAACGACTAAAGGAGCTACATCCACTAACATTTACTTTTCCTTCCCATAGAAAGTACTCCTGGATCAGTGCTTCTGTGTTCTTTTTGTGTCTCTGCTCTGTTCTTTCAAACCCCCAGTCGGTCATGGCAGATGGCCGCTCACACTGAACCTGGTTCTGCTGGAGGTTTCTTCCTGTTAAAAGGGAGTTTTTCCTCTCCACTGTCGCTACATGCATGCTCAGTATGAGGGATTGCTGCAAAGTCGACGCCAGTGACTGTCCATGGTCGCTACATGGTCATCCAGGAGGAGTGACTGCTACAAGTCTCTGACACAATGCAATCTGCTGGGTTTCCTTAGATAGAAAAACTTTTTATCCAGTTTGAATAAATAACTGAGTCTAACGGCACTGTTCAATGGTTATTGGAATGTATGTACCTGACTTTTGTGAAGTGCCTTGAGACAACATGTGTTGTGAATTGACGTTATATAAATAAACTGAATTGAATTGAATTGAATTGAAAAACTGATTTGAAATCCAAAACAGGGAAACTGGAGGAAGCTGTGACTGAGAGACGTGCCACGGCTCCTAAAGCAAAGTCCCAAAATGACAAAAATCAGACTGTATCTTTACGGACTAACACTAAACCTATAAACCAGCTACCTGACATCTGTAACCATAATGCAAAACGGAACACAGTAGCACAGTTGGTGGGTAAAAAGTGTTTAGTTTGGTGTAAGATGAATGACTGTAAAACTCAGGCGTTGTGGGACACAGGTGCCCAAGTTTCCATAATGAGTGACGTTTGGAAATCAGCAAACTTACCAGATGTAAAAATCAACCCCATCAGTGACTTACTAAACAAAGATGAACTTTTAGACCTGAGAGCTGTAAATGGGTCTGAGATCCCTTTTGGGGGCTGGGTTGAAGTTAACCTTAGCCTCTGTGATCCAAAGGGTAAAGCTACAGGCACTGATGAGGTTCTAATAATAGGGTTTAATGCTATTGAAGAACTAATAGGACAAAACACTACCCAGTCCAGTGACAGAGTGGTCTTATTCAGAAGTTCACTAAAAGTAGGAAGTGGAAAAGCAGTAGCACTACCAAACCTTATTCAGTGACACCTGAAAAATTTACTTACTTAGTGAGGACAGGCCGCAGGGCTACTGTAGTTCCACCTGGACAAATGCACTGGATTAGCTGTCCTATCAAAACAGACCAAAGAGTAAAGACTGAAAGAAACACGACAAAGCATGACATAGTGTTGCCGGCAAAGACTCTGATAGGTAGCACGCAAAGGATAACTTGCTGCTACCCAGTGGACATTGAACAAAGTCCGGTTGGTTCTGTGGTAGCTGAAAACTCTCAACCACCAAACTTACCAGACAAAAACTGGGATCCACCTGTCATTTTGGATCACCTCACCATCAAACAGCAAGCTCTTGTTAAGGAAATGCTCAGAGAGGAGTCAGGTGCTTTTGCAAGACACAACGATGAAGTAGGCTACATCAAAAATTTAAAAATGGACATTAAACTGACTGATGACATTCCAGTGGCTAAAGCCTACAATGCAGTCCCTCGTGCTCTCTATGATGAGGTTAAGACTCACATTCAGGACTTATTGAACACGGGTTTCATTCGCAAATCAACATCATCTTATGCACCTCCAGTGGTGTGTGTAAGGAAACGTGATGGAGGTTTAAGACTTTGCATTGATTATAGAGGCCATAACAAAAAGAAAATTCCAGACAGGCACCCTATACCACACATCCAGAAGATACTTGATAGACTTGGGGTAACATGCGGTTTCGTGTGCTAGACCAAGGCAAAGCCTACCATCAAGGTGAAATCAATGAGGATTCGAAGAAATACATGGCCTTTATGACTCCTTGGAGGCTATACGAATGGAACAGGATTCCATTTGGCCTTACAAACACGCCCTCAGCTTTTCAGCGTAGCATGGAGGAGAGCCTTGAACGCCTTAGGGACAAAATATGTACTCCATACTTAGAAAATGTCTTAGTGTACAGTAAAACCTTTGAACAGCACATTGAGGATTTGAGATCTGTCCTCAAACGTCAGCAAGCTTGGGGAATTAAACTGAGGCCTGACAAATGTGACTTGTTCGAAAACGAGGTGTGCTATGTGGGCAAGATAATATCAGCTGATGGATACAGAATGGATGATAAAGACATATCTGCAGTCCAGGCACTCAAAAACACCCCTCCTACCAACATCAAAGAACTACGCAAACTGTTAGTTTACCCTGTTTTAGGGTAATACAGGAGTTATGTACAAGACTTTTCAAGACATGCGAAGTGCCTGCACGACCTGCTGTCAGCTGACTTAACTCCAGACCATCAGTCACAACCAAAGATTTGCCCAACCAAGTCAGGTCAGCCTGCACCAACTAAAAAAATCATATGGACTGATACTCACTAAAAAGCACTGAGCTATTTGGTTAATGTTCCCCGTTCATTCTGCACATTGATGCTTCAGAGGACGGACTTGGAGCGGTCCTCTACCAGAGACAGGAGGGCAAACATAGAGTCATTGGGTATGGCTCACAGACACCGACACCAGCAGAGAAAAACTATAAACTACATCCAGCTAAACTTGAGTTTTTAGTGCTTAAGTGGGCTGTTACAGAGGGCTTCAGAGACTATTTGTTTTATGCTCCATCTGTGACCGTCTATAGTGACAACAACCCTGTGACTTATGTTTTAAGTACAGCCAAACTAAATGCTGCGGGACATAGATGGGTCTCTGAGTTAGCTCACTTAAACATAACACTGAAATATCGACCTGGAAAAGGTAATACTGATGCCGACTTTTTGTCCCGAACACCTGCCAGTATAGAAACATATATAGACAAATGCAGTGAGCAGTGTTCACCTGAAGTTTTTTGCACAATACTAAACGCTGTTGAGACACAAAAGACTCAAGATGTGGACTGGATCTCTGCTATAACATGCAGTCCACTTTTGCATGCAATAACTGCTGACGACTATCCAACCATTAAAGTCACTAGGCAAGGGCTGTCACAAGCTCAGCTGCAGGACCCTGCAATAACTCATGTCATTAGCCTAAAGAAAACAGGAAACAAGTTAGACGAAAGATCAACAAACAAAAACTCTGTTAGGCTAAAAAAACTATTACATGAGTGGAAATGACTTTATGTATCTGACGAAGGACTTTTAATGTGCAAAACAGCATTGTACGACCAAATTGTGCTCCCAGATCAGTACAAAGAACTGGTGTACAAATACCTTCACTGAGAGATGGGTCACTTAGGGGTAGATGGTGTCATGAACCTGGCTAGGAACAGGTTTTACTGGCCTAGTTTGCAGAAAGATATTGAGTTTTTCATTACTCAGGTGTGTAAGTGCAACATCCAGAAAAAGCCTGCAGTTCAAAGTAGAGTCCCTATGTGGCATGTACCTGCTACAGCACTGTTTCAAATGGTTTCAATAGACTATCTTCACCTCAAAAAAAGCAGGGGAGGGTATGAGTATATTTTAGTGATAATTGACAACTTCACTGTCAGGATTTGTGTTTAGTCACTTTTTATGTTTATATTTAGTATTTTGGTAGTCGTGGTTGTTTTGGTTACTTCCTCTCACTCCTGATTATTTATTTCCCCCTTAGTGTTGTTACCCTCCTCGTTCATTGCTCCTTTGGTTATTGTTGCTTTCTTAGCTTTCTGGTTTTCTCTGTATTATTATTATTATTATTATTATTATTATTATTATTATTATTATTATTTATTGTAGTGCCCTGGTTTCCTTGTATTTCCTAGTTCAGTTTCCCGTTTAGTATCTTTGTGTTTATTTATGGTATTTATTTGGTATTTGTCCTCTTTTATATTCTACTAGGTTACCAGTCTTATTTTCTCTGTGTTAGTTTCTTTTCTAGTTGTAGTCCTTTCTCGTTTAGTTCCTCTAGTTTAGCTTTATTCTCCAGCCCCTCTGGTTAGTGTTGAGAATTAAAATCATGTACTTTCATGCTATTAGGTCAGTTCACATGTATAACCATAAAACTGGGACATAACATGTATTGTGAGCCTGAGAGGGAGAAGTCAGAGGTCACAGCAAAAGTCAGGCTGGAACAAGGGTCAAACAGGGGTTAGGAGGTTCTCAGCAGCTGCAAGTAGTAAATGCTGGTTGTATGGGCAGTAAAGCAATAAATGCCAACTTTTGATGGTATAGCTAATAAATTACCCACAAGGGGGGCTTGGCTAATTTACAGCGCCAGACTGCATAATGGGGAGGCTCAGCCTTTGATGTAGATGGTATAAAATGTACTGGCATCTATGATGAGGCAGATCACTCAGTGAACAGCCGTAGATTTGCCGCTGATCGAGTCTTCTCCCAAAGGCCTTTGTTAAATCTTTATTTCTTTCGCCGGGGTCGATAAGCGACTAGAATGTGAGCCGCGGAGGTCGGGAGTAACTTCCCTGGTCAGGACCTAAATGTTACACTCAGTTAACTGAGAACCTTTCTCTTTTGTTGCCGGCAACCGTAGGGTTTATACTGTCTGCTTTGCTTTCTTTTATTTCCCCTTTTCTCTCCTTGCTGTGGCACAGTGTGTATGCGTGTGTGTGGTATGTGTTGTGTGTATGTTTGGCTGCGAGTGAGAGGTGACATCATCGCACGAGCTGTGTGTGTAAATGTTGAGGAAACAATTGTGATTCGAAAACTGGTTGGTTTTGTGCTGCAGTTATCAATATTAACATGGAGGAGTTTTACAGGGAGTTGGAGGATGTTGACAGGGGAAATGGTTGGAAAACCCCTTGCAGGAAGAATAGATGACTTGCAGCATATTTGGATTGCTCATATAGATTCACACGACGTTAATAAAGTAAAAGAATGTCTGGAAAATGCTGTCAAATTGAAGGGAAATACGTATAACCAGGCACGTATTTAGACCTGGGCGGGCATCTTGATAGAGAAATTTAGAAGTATTAAAAAGGCAGCTACAAAATGGTATTGGACTCCATATTTTATTTAAAAACAATCAGATTTTTTTAATTGTGTTCCATATAATCACGTTCCGCTCCACAATAACCTGACAATGAGATAAATGGAGAAGATAAAAAAGATCAACACATTAATCTCATGGCTGCAGCCAGTCTTATAGTCTAGTTCTACATGTAGACACAGCCAAGTGTTGCTCAACAAATCAGGAAAATATCTCCTGCTTCCAAACTGCAAAAGTAAACCTCCCTCTTCTCTTTCATATCTTCTGTGCTGATACTAAACATGCAGCTTTGGGTTTAACGACGCAGGATAATTAAGAAATAAATCACGGCAATTGATCACAGGTGGACCATTGATTAGTTAACTATTGCATGTTTCTGAATTACACATGTAATATTATATAAACGGAATAATGGAACACCCTTTCCTCTCAAAATGTTTAATAGTAAGAACTGCACTAATGTCTCACATGCTCAGTGCAGAACAAAAGACTGTGTTGAAAAATATTTAATTTAATATTTTTGGCAGGCCAAATGGCTTCAGAAGTGGAATGAAGGGCTGAAAAGATGGTGATAAAAGAGAACAGGTTCATAGAAGATTGAACAATTTTAATAAAATGTTTTAAATGCTCTTGGCATAATAAAATAAACGTGTTCTAGGATTTTACCATTTGACTAAGATTTAGGAAAATCAACGTAATACCACTTTCCTTTTTTAAAATGTAAGAAAATAAGATGATGTAGCCTCAGAAGTGGAAATTGATGAGTTTAACGTTAAAAAGGTATTTATGTAGATAGCGAAAAGAAGCATATTTATCTGGCCATAGTAAACATCTCTGGTTTTAAGAAAAACTTTGTTCAGAAAACTTCAGATTAAGTTCTTTTCTAAATACCTCAAATTGTGTCATTATTTGCTTCAGCAAAATGTTTTTTATTAGGCCTAAACTCTGTTTCTCCTTGTCCTTAATTCAGCTGCTAACAAAAATGAAAAGTAAAATAATTGCAAACCTTTTTTGTTTGATTCACAATAATTTACATTCAGTTTAAAAACAGCCGAGACAGAGAACTGGTACAATATGTCCTATATTATTTTTATGTTAAATTACCTATAAATTGTCAGAGGGTGTGTTGAATACGGGCAAATATCCATGAAGTGTGGAAAAGGCAGAGAGAAATCGGGAGGCGTTTAATGCAGCTGCTCGCGTGGTAACGAACTAAGTGCCTCCACCATACATCAACTCTAATAATCCGTTTACTGAGGCCATGGTTAGATGAGTTAGACAGATTATTAGCTGGTATAACTTTAGCATTGGGAGATTTCAGACAACTTTGGGTAGAAACCTGTATCAAACAGACAGTGACTCGATGGAGTTCAATATTTTAGACAAACTGTGATGGATGGAATACCTGAAGGAAAATAATGCGAGGGAACCCAGATTTAGAAAGGTTTGGTCACGTTAGGTGGGAGAGACATTTGTTACACCACATGCAGGAATGTTTGGAGGAGAAAAAAAAACAGAGGATGAAAAGAAACAGGCTGATGCATTAGACATAAAACTTAAAACTGTCCAATTAACCGCAGTAATATAGAAGAGGAATAGTAAAAAGCCTGATAAGAAAATGATCACTGCAGAAGATGTGAGAGGAGCAAATTGGATGATGGCTCCTGTTAAATCTCCGCCCACTACAGCAGCTCAGGGGGAGGTAGAACCTCCTCACCTAGCCAGTAAGTCACACCCATATAGTCCTTGTGGGCGGGCCAGGGGTGGGCCGTTTGGAAAGAGGGCCGGACGAAGGGGTGGACAGGGAGGAGCTGGTTCCTCCTCCTACCTAGTATGCGGGCAGACGGATCATGTGGGGAAGCCCAGAAGGAGCTCCTCCATCCTTGCATCAACCTCCAACAAGCTCCTGTCACAGCACAATGCAGCACTCATACCACAGTGACACACCCCACAGAGAGGTCCAGACAATGGGAAAAAGGCAGAACCCATTGTTCCAGTGGTCTTAGAGGGACAAGTTGCTATTTCTTGTGAACACTGAAGCCACTTTTCCACGTTGAATATTTCTCCATCTAATAAAATGTCTTCTCTGGCTGTGTTTACACCTCTTCACACTATGGTTGGAAAACAAAAAACTGTTGCATTCATTTGTTGTTTCGCCCGACACACCTGTGAATCTACTCAGCAGAGACATTTTGATTGCATTGAAAGCTACAATACTTTGTTCCATGGATGGTTTGGTTGTGAATTTTCCAGATAGAACCACACTGCATGCAGCGGATGGCTCGAATCACATCAGTGTTTACTGTGGCCTGAAGAGGAGGAGCATTATGTGGACATTTATCATGGTGCTGTGGTGAGGTCCAGTTTCCTTATCTGGTTATCCTGGATTCGGACCTGGCTCCTTGCGGCCCAAAACCTGCTCTGCCACGTGTGACTTTGTTTTATGAGAGAAGTGAGAAAACAAACAGATTGGTTTCAGGAACAGTTTGAGGAATATTTTAGCAGGGAAAATATGGACCAATTCCTCTAAAAACATTTATGAAATGTCTGATGAAGCTGTACCTCACCTTGCATCCTGCAAGTTATCAGACTAAAGAACTGGGAGGAGTTGTAACACGTTCCCTTGCAGCCACTGCTTGGCAACTTGCTGCTGTACCAGCCCTTTCTTTTCCTCCCTCCACTAACATTTATTGTATAGCAGTTACTGCATCTGACTCTGTCGTGTTAGAACATCATCAGTTATCTAGTTAACATGGTAGAGAATTAACTGATCACCTTCTGGCTGAGCCTGTTTTATCCAGTTGTCCACCACATCTATGGGCTCAAGGATCCACTGATGTTGGATGTGTGAACATTGCCCCTGTGGAAATTAAGTAGCAGGATGTCTTCCCCATCTGGCGAAACCAGTACCCACACTCTCCTGCTGCAGAGGCAGGAATTGCTGACACCAATGAGGGGCTGTTAAAAAGCAGGCGTGTTAGAACCCTGCCAGTCTGCCCGGAACACCCCCATTCTGCCTGTGAAAAGGAGCTCTGACGGCTGACTGGATGAGCACTACACGGATGTCTTCTCAAGTCACTTATAAGAATCAGCACCTGAGAGACACCAGTTGCCTTAAGATTTTGCCTTATCCCCAGGTCAGGTTCTCAAATCAGGTTCTCAAACAGCAGCTCCAGGACTGCAGGTTGCCAGCGGAGGTGGTTTTCTGATTACAGCCCGAACAGCAACCGCGTGTATTGAAGCTATCAACTCTATTCTTTTCAATCTTGCAGAAAAAAGTTTCAAAGTGAGTAAAATGAACAGCAGATTGAAGAATACAGGTTACTTTTTTTAGGAACAGTTATTTCACAACAGGAACCCATATTTTTTTCTGCACGAAAATCTGCCATTTACATCATCCCAACAAAGATTTGTCGTCATTTTTGGGTTTTATTGCCTATAGCAGAAACTATGTCCCAAATTACACTGTTTGACAGCACCACTGAGTCTTTTGATAAAAGAGCAGGTGAGAAATCTTAATGCATCACTGAATTGGAACACACTGACAATCATTCATTAGGTCTGAAACACCTTCTCTAGTTTGCTGGCCAATTGGCTCTTTCCATGATTAGTCGTTCTTTTTATTTAGATGTTTCTGTAACAACAGTGTTGTTTGCAGCAAAAAGGGGGATATAGAGAGGTGATTCAGCCGTTATGCTGTATGCTAGATAATATGGGAAAAATACATGTTGATTTGAAACATGGTTGAAATGTGGATTTGTGAATGCAGCACAGGAAGCCTATCAAACATAAAATGAAATGAGATTTGTGGCTGAAGTCTTGATGTTGCCTAAAAAAGTAAGCAGGTTTTGCACGCAGCTTCATTTAGTAGTGTTTTGAAGCTGAGATCTTTGAACATCTAAACTGGGAAAAAATCAACAACATCACAAAAGGGGTTCTCCCCTTGAGGACTTACTGTGTGGGAAAAAAGGAGCAAAGAAGAAATGGCCTTTGAGAGGCCCTGGTGGTAAGTTGTGATGTCACCAAACATGAGAGAACACATTTTGGAAGAGGCACATGGGACGGCCCAGGACACGCTGGAGGGACTATGTCTCTCGGCTGGCCTGGGAACGCCTTTGGGCTCCCCCGGGAGGAGCTGGAGGAGGTGTCTGGGAGAGGACCTTCTGGTGTCTCTGCTGAGTCTGCTGCCCCTGCGACCCGGTTCCGGATAAGAGGAAGACGACGAGTACGATTACGAGCACATGGAACATCGCATGTAGGTATTTCGCAGGTGCTTATCAATCTGGAACAATGGTGGCACCCATATTTAAAGATATGGTGAATTGTTCCTTCTGTGGATAATTTAATTCAAAACTTACTATGCATTCATCTCCAGGTAAGTTTAAAAATTACACCCCAATCGGGGAGAGATACTCTGTGGTAATATGTTTAATTAATCATAACATTTCCAGACATGGCTCCCGGAAAAGATAAGGTATGATAATGGAAATTATTTCAGGAACAAGGATCTACAACAGGTGGAACAAATGTTGGGACTAAAACATGCTTTTGGTACAGTATATCATTCTCAGTCACAAGACAAGGTTGAAACAATGAACCAAATGTTGAAAACAAAATTGGCTACAATCTGTGCACAGACAAAATTCAATTGGGTGGATGCATTGCCAGTTGCTTTGATGTCTGTCAGGATGTCTGTTAATTAGTCCACAGGTTACACCCCACATGAACAACAGACCGGGAGAGTCTTCCTGGGACCAGCACAGCGGATACCAGAACAAACAGGTGAATCTGCACAATTATCTTCTAACACTTTCTTTAATGAGTCGCAGACCCTAGCAGCAGAGTTCTCCAGAGGACCTAATGGAGGGAACAAGAGGCCCCTGTGGTACCAGGAGTCACCTGGGTGTGCCTCAAGGTCATCAAGCGGAAGTGGCAGGAACCCAGGTTCACAGGCCCGTTCCAAGTCCTGTATAGAACATCTCATGCGGTTCGTCTGAGAGGAAAAGGAGAAGCCTGGTACCATTGGAGCCAGTGTGTGAGGAGCCTACAAAGTCACAGGCACCAGAAGTGTCATAAAGGGGCATAATAAATCCCCTGGAGGCTCACCGGTGTGATCGCACTGAGCTGAAGAGGATTTATCCACTCCAGAGACTTTTTCTTTTAGTTTTCAAGATTGAAAGAAGAGGATTTATCCACTACAAGGAGTCATTACATTCAACTAATCAAGAGATAAATCCAGGACTGGGAATCAGGGACATATGTAACTCTTGATTCTGAATATGTGATCATTGAATGTGGCGTTTCTCTGTTTATTAATCTTTGGATCATTGTTTATGCTATTTATTGTTTTATGAACTTGATGTATGACATTTAATCAACATCCTTGAGTAAATCCCACAGTGTATGTGAAGGTTATAAGCTCCTGGGTAAGTGGTAGTGATGGTTTAATAATGACACTTGTGGGAATAATTGTATTCTTGTTGTGTGATGTTTTCCAGAGTGGTGAGCACCCCTCCAGTCCCAATTTCCGCAGCCGTCGTCATCTACTCCGGAAAATTACTGAAACATAAGATTACATCTATTTAAAGACATGGAGGTAAGTGAGCAGACCTGGACTAAATATAATGTGTATCTGAGTATCTATCAGAAAGGTGCGGTGGATGGCATGGAGAACATCGGCATGCCGGCTCAGGGTTTTGTCATTTGGGACACTAAACAAGGAAGAATACTGTCAGATAATCCATATGCTGTAACGTTAAAGCTAAATCAGCCAGAACCCAAAACACAGACAAACAAGAGGGTGGTTCACCAAAGGTTTTATTACCAAAAAATAATAGGGTAGAAGGGTCTCCACAGAGTGTGGTCAAACTGGTAGGTTAGGAACAGCGTATCCCCAGGGGGTAGGAACCCAGCTGGGGAAGGTGGGGGGAATGGACAATGGGAGGTCTTGGGGGCTCCGGGGACAAACTGACGACAGGGACAAAAATCCACCAACCAGATGCTGAGTCGTGAAACGATCCAGGGTAATGCACGGGAGGGCCTCAGGGAATGAAAGTCCATTAATCAGAGACAGAGTCAGAGACAGGCAGGTTTCAGCAACGGGTCAGAACTCTTCCAAACAGCAGAAGGACTTGGCAAAATATGTGGTCAAAAAACAGGCAGGATCAGAAAACCAGAAAACTCATTTGAAACATGAAACAAGGCTTGAAAGCTGTGACTGGGGCAACAGACAATCTCGCACTGAGCTGGTGACGAGCAGCTGTTTAAATAGAGAGCAGCCCAGTGCAGGTGAAGGTAATAAGTAATCAGCACAGTCAAGGTAGAGCTGAAGGGCTGGAATCATGACATCACCTCCTCCTCAAGGGGCGGCCCTTGATGCCCCTCAGGGCTGGTCCGAATGCCGGCGATGAAAGGACCGCTCCTCAGGACCATAACCTTTCCAGTCCACAAGGTATTGGATACCACGGCCCCAACGTTGGGAACGCAGCAAGCGTCTCACAGTGAAGGCAGGGGCTCCATCAACAAGTCGGGGGGTTGGAGGGGGTCTGGATGGAGGGCAAAACCTCGATGATCTCACAGGTTTGATCTTGGAGACATGGAAGGTGGGGTGCACACGTAATAAAGAAGGCAGATTGAGACGCACAGCTACTGGGTTAATAACCTTGGCAACAGGAAACGGGCCCACAAAACGGGGTGGCAACTTGCGATTCTCTACCTTGATGGGCAAATCCTTAGTGGATAACCACACCTTCTGACCCATCAGGTATCTAGGGGCTTGGGATCTGTGACGATTGGCATTACGGGCATAGACAGCAGAGGTCTTGCAGAGAGTCGCTCTGGCCTTTCTCCAGACTCTGAAACAACGACGTGCTGTTAAGTGGGCAGCAGGAACCTGGGTAGCCCCCTCCTGAACAGAGAGAATAGGGGGTTGGTAGCCATAAACAACATGAAATGGTGACAGACCTGTGGCACTTGACGGTAATCCATTGATGGCGTACTCTACCCATGGTAAGTTCTGGGACCAGCGACTGGGAGCATCCATGCAAAGGATGCGCAATTTGGACTCAACCTCCTGATTAATCCTCTCTGTCTGGCCATCCGTCTGAGGGTGAAAACCTGAAGAGAGACTGATGTCAATGCCGAGAAGGGTGCAAAACTCACCCCAGAAACGGGAAATGAATTGTGGTCCTCTATCAGAAACGATGTTGCGGGGGATGCCATGAAGTCTGAACACTTCTCGGGCTATTACATCAGCGAGAACAGGTGCCGAGGGCAATTTGCGGAGGGGAATGAGGTGGGTCATCTTGGAGAATCTGTCAACCACAGTGAAGAGTACAGTGTTACCTTTAGAAGGAGGTAGGCCGGTGACAAAATCCATAGAGATGTGGGACCATGGTCGATGTGGAATCGGTAGAGGCCTCAGTAGACCGGCTGGAGGGCGTCTGGAGGGCTTTACTCTGGAACAGGTGGCACACGCAAACACAAACTCTCAGGTGTCCTTTCTGAGTGTGGGCCACCAGAATCCTGCCTGGACCACTGCTAGAGTCTTTGTTATTCCTGGGTGACAGAAAAATTTAGAGCCATGACAGAACTGAAGGACTTTAGACACCATTTCTTCAGGAACAAACAGAAGACCTTTAGGACACTGAACTGGAGGTGGTTGTTTCTGATGACTCCTCTTGAGCAAGCTCTCAATACTGGTAAGAGCTAGCCTGGTCTTGGAGGGAAGGATGTAGTCATGGTCAACAGAATCAGGACAGACAGAAGACTGATGAAGTCTAGAAAGGGCATCTGGTTTGATGTTCTTGCTGCCAGGTCGATAGGCTAGTGTGAAGTCAAATCTGTTAAAGAATAGTGCCCATCTAGCTTGGCGTGGGTTCAGTCTCTTGGCAGATTTGAGGTATTCCAGGTTCTTATGGTCTGTCCACACAGTAAAAGGATGTTAGGACCCCTCCAGCCAGTGCCTCCATTCCTCCAATGCTAGTTTGATAGCCAACAGTTCTCTGTCTCCAACGTCATAGTTTCTTTCGGAGGCAGAGAGCCGGCGAGAAAAAAAGGCACAAGGATGTAACCTGGCATCATCTGCAAACCGTTGAGACAGGACAGCGCCGACCCCCATGTCCGAGGCATCAACCTCCACCACAAAAGGGTTAGACGGATCTGGAAAACGCAGAATGGGAGCAGAGGTGAAGAGACGTTTTAGCTTACCAAAGGCTTGTCTGGCCTCTGAGGACCACTTGAACGAAGTCCTTGTCGAAGTGAGTTGATGAAGAGGGGCAGCCACAGAACTATAATCCTTGATAAAACGGCGATAAAAATTGGCAAACCCGAGAAACCGTTGAAGCTCCTTCAAACTGGATGGGTCCGGCCACTCCAAGACAGCTGCCACCTTAGAGGGATCCATGTTAATCCTGCCAGGAGCAATGACAAAACCCAGAAAGGATACAGATGATTGATGGAATGCACACTTCTCAGCCTTAACAAATAGTTTATTTTGGAGAAGCCTGAGAAGAACCTCATGAACATGCTTGACATGGGTAGGTAGATCCTTTGAAAAAATCAAGATGTCATCAAGGTAAACAAAAACAGATCTGTTTAGCATGTCCCTTAAAACATCATTAACCAATGACTGGAAAACGGCTTGGGCATTGGTGAGCCCAAAGGGCATGACCAGGTATTCATAATGCCCTGACGGGGTGTTAAAAGCTGTCTTCCATTCGTCTCCTTCTCTTATGCGGACCAGATGGTAGGCATTACACAGATCCAGTTTAGTAAACACAGTATTACCTAGAAGGAGCTCAAAAGCGGAAGTCATTAGAGGCAGAGGGTACCTGTTCTTAACTGTAATTTCGTTAAGGCCTCGATAATCGATGCATGGTCTAAGGGACCCATCCTTGTTGCCAACAAAGAAGAATCCTGCACCTGCTGGGGAAGAAGACTTTCTGATAAGTCCTGCCTTGAGGGCGTCAGAAATGTATTCCTCCATAGCCCCTCTTTCAGGACCAGAAATGGAATACAATCTGCCCCGAGGTGGGGTGGTGCCAGGGCGAAGGTCAATGGCACAGTCGTACTCTCTATGGGGAGGCAGAGAAGTGCCCTTAGACTTGTTAAATGCCTCACGCAAATCATGATAAATCTTAGGGACCTTAGACAAGTCTGGGTAATCATGGTTGGTCTCACAGGGAGATGTCATGATAGGGGCTTCCCTCAAACAAGATATGGAGCAAGATGGCCCCCAAGACTGAACCTCACCAGTGAGCCAGTTAATAACTGGACTGTGTTTGATGAGCCAAGGGCGTCCCAGAATCACTGGAATCTCTGGAGACCTGTTCAGCAGAAACATGATCCTGTCGTGGTGGTTGCCTGAAATCAGTACAGAAACAGGCTTAGTGCAGTGAGTAACTTGATCAATGAGATGCCCATCAATAGCAAAAATCTCCCGTGGTCTCTCCAGAAGTTCCAACTCTAGTGCGAGCTTATGAGCTAGGCTGACATCAATAAAGTTAGCATCTGCCCCGGAGTCAATGAAAACAGGTACATCCCTACCTTCAGGAGAGTCAGGAAATCGGATGGTGCACCGATTGTGGGGAGGGTTCTGAGATCTGAGGATAGGGCTCAGCAAAGACCCCCCGAGCTTTACTGAGCCTGCCCTTTTGACGGACAGTTAAGAGCTCGATGGTTCTTCTCTCCGCAGTAGAAACACAGGTGATTTCTGAACCTCCTCTCCCTCTCTTCAGCGGAGAGCTTGGTCCTACCCAACTGCATGGGCTCCTCTGTGTTAACAGGGGGGGGCGTGAAGATTTGGGGCATGGTGCTTGGACTGACCTGGACGGTTGGAACCCTTCTTTGAAAATTAGATGATGACCTCTCCCTCTTACGTTCACGAAGGCGTTGGTCAATCCGCGTGGCCAGCCTTTCTAAGGCCTCGAGGGTCTTGGGGGGGTCACGGGTAGCAATCTCATCCTTGATGTCATCTGACAGACCCTGGTAAAAAACGTCAAACAGGGCTTCTTTATTCCAAAGACAACTGCACTTTAAGGCATGGAAATTAATGATATAGTCAGTAACAGGTCGAGAGCCCTGTTTGAGAGAAAACAGTCTCCTGGCAGCCTCTCTCTCAGGTCGAATAGGATCAAAAACCCTCTTCATCTCATCAGAAAACTCTAAAAATGAGTCACAGCTGTCAGCATCATTCTCCCACTCAGAAGTTCCCCACAGATTAGCCTTACCAGAAAGTAGAGAGATTGTATAGGCCATTTTGGCCCATTCAGAAGGGAAGGCAGAGGGCTGGAGTTCAAAAAGCAGAGAACACTGGGTTAAAAAAGGTCTGCATTGTTCAGGATCCCCATCAAAACGCTCTGGGGGGGGGGAATCTTAGGTTCATTGTTAGAGTTAGCCATGGGAGTGACAGTAGAGGGGAGTGGCCGCGTAACTGAGAGCCTAGCTTGGGCTTGGGAGACCTTAAGAGAAGATAGTCCCTGTAAAAGGTCCTGGACATTTCTTTCTAAGCCAGTAATAGCCCCCTCTACCTTAGAACACCAATCGGGATTTGGCTGTGGGTTCATACTGGCGAGATCGTACTGTAACGTTAAAGCTAAATCAGCCAGAACCCAAAACACAGCCAAACAAGAGGGTGGTTCACCAAAGGTTTTATTACCAAAAATAATAGGGTAGAAGGGGCTCCACAGAGTGTGGTCAAACTGGTAGGTTAGGAACAGCGTATCCCCAGGGGGTAGGAACCCAGCTGGGGAAGGTGGGGGGAATGGACAATGGGAGGTCTTGGGGGCTCCGGGGACAAACTGACGACAGGGACAAAAATCCACCAACCAGATGCTGAGTCGTGAAACGATCCAGGGTAATGCACGGGAGGGCCTCAGGCAATGAAAGTCCAGTAATCAGAGACAGAGTCAGAGACAGGCAGGTTTCAGCAACGGGAGCTCAGAACTCTTCCAAACAGCAGAAGGCTTTTGGCAAAAACTGTGGTCAAAAAACAGGCAGGATCAGAAAACCAGAAACTCCTTTGAAACATGAAAACAAGGCTTGAAAGCTGTGACTGGGGCAACAGACGATCTCGCACTGAGCTGGTGACGAGCAGCTGTTTAAATAGAGAGCAGCCCAGTGCAGGTGAAGGTAATAAGTAATCAGCACAGTCAAGGTAGAGCTGAAGGGCTGGAACCATGACATATGCAGAAACATTTCAGCATTTGGTGACCTTGGCTAAAGGGAAAAGCGAAGGGTAAATTGACAACTGGAGGTATTAATCCGATAATACTCAGCATTGGGGGAATACAGAGCAACCTCTACCACAACCCTAATATTACAACAATGCCACCTGCTCTTAGATGTGGGAATATGAGTTCCGGATTTTATCTGTATTTAGGAGTACATTTGCCAGGAGAATTAATCTTATTTCTTTTATGATATATTAAGTGGAAACCCCTGTGGTTCAGATAGACTATAACACCTTAACCCCGGAACCCCGGCCATGAGCAATTGTATAAAAAGTGTGGCTGTCAGACCAACTCTGGTCACTGTACCTGCTCCCATATATGAGAATGTGGATCCACTAGGATTTAAATGCATGATTCTGTTAACTTGTGGTAAAGAAAACCCTGCATGTCATACCTTAGCAAAGGTGTTTCCGGTAATTAGCAATAGTTCATTGGTAGGCCCTTTTTCTCCTCACAGTGAGGGATATGATTATCCCTGTTTCAATTTTACAGGGGTTAGTAAAAAAACACAGTTAAAACTGGGAACTGTCTCTTCATCATGGTGTAACACAACTTACCCAGCTGACACTGTAGGATACTGGGCCCGTGAAGGTTTATATTACTACTATGGTGGAAATATTTTGTTAGTCCAAATTTCCCCTAAGGCAGTAGGAAGCTGTGCAATGGTGCGGCTTGTGGCTCCAATGCTTCTGTGGGGGGAGAAATCGGCACATGGAGGAAAGGTGAGGAAGACCAGATCCTTTGATCTTATGGACAGTTCAGTAGCTTATATTGATGCAATTGGTGTTCCACATGGGTTCCTGACAGGAAAAATTAATTGATCAAGTGGCAGCTGGTTTTGAAAATTTACCGGTAATTTTAGCAGTTTTTCCTGTAACCCCAAATAAAATTGTAGACAGGATCAATTCCATACATTACAATGTCTTAAGGTTAGCAAATCTGACACGAGATGAGGTTGAAGGGTTGGCAGAACAGTTGGAGCCTACTTCTCTTATGGCTGTGCAGAATACATTGGCTCTGGACATGTTGTTGGCTGAAAAGGGGGTGTGTGGCAATGTTTGGTGACATGTGCTGTACTTATATCCCAAATAATACTGTTCCTGATGATTCAGTGACTCGAGCATTAGAAGGCTTGCGTACTAAGGAAATGCATGAATATTCGGGATTGGCGGGGGACTGGAGAAGTGGTTCACCAACACCTTTGGTAAGTATCTCATTGCTGATTTCATTGTCTGTATTTTTGGTATTCTAGTAAGGTGTGGAAAGGGGCACTGCACCTCCACATAATATGATGCAAAATGTGGTTACTGAAGGTTGGGAATTAATGGCCCAGTTGTAATTCATGGCTTACCTTTGTTACTTCGCAGAGTACTAATCTTTTGGTGTGCATTTGTTACTTATCATTCCTACATTTTTGAATATTGACCTCTTTTGCAGAGGTCAAAATGGGGAATTGTTGAGAATTAAAATCATGTACTTTCATGCTATTAGGTTATTAGGTCAGTTCACATGTATAACCATAAAACTGGGACATAACATGTATTGTGAGCCTGAGAGGGAGAAGTCAGAGGTCACAGCAAAAGTCAGGCTGGAACAAGGGTCAAACAGGGGTTAGGAGGTTCTCAGCAGCTGCAAGTAGTAAATGCTGGTTGTATGGGCAGTAAAGCAATAAATGCCAACTTTTGATGGTATAGCTAATAAATTACCCACAAGGGGGGCTTGGCTAATTTACAGCGCCAGACTGCATAATGGGGAGGCTCAGCCTTTGATGTAGATGGTATAAAATGTACTGGCATCTATGATGAGGCAGATCACTCAGTGAACAGCCGTAGATTTGCCGCTGATCGAGTCTTCTCCCAAAGGCCTTTGTTAAATCTTTATTTCTTTCTCTGTATCATTCTTTTTGTATGGAATATGTTTAGGGAATTATTGGACTTATCATTTACCAAATTAAACTTGTGTTAATCTTAATTTCCTGCTCTTCATCTGTTCTTTATCACGACATCCGGACTGGGGTGTTGATGGTGTCTTTTTATATATGGTAGAAATTATTGTACCTCAACATTAGGTTGTGTTTACTTATTGTTTATATTTTGTTTGTTTACATTCTAGTACTCATGTTCTCTGCTTCCCTTCCAGTCTATTCAGTCAGTGTGGTTTAGGTTTGCTTACCTTTTGTAGTCAGGGTTTCTTTATGGTGTTGCTAGTTCTTAGGTTGTTGTGTTCCCTCCGTTTTCTCAGTTTCCTTTAGTTCATGTTTATTCTTGATTTTTATGCTTTATTTATCTTGGTCTATAGTTTCAATTAGGTCTGCTCACTGTTGTGTTAATTAGTCCCTTTCCTCATGCTTAGTTTTATTAGGTTCACCTGCTCCCTCTGCCTCCCTGCCTCCTTGTCTCACCTGTTCTTGGTTCCTTTGATTACCTGCCCTTGTTCTCCCTCAGTATATTAGTTGGTTTGTTTCATTGTCCTTTGCTGGTTCCTCCCGATCACAACCCTTGATTAAGTTCAGCATTGCTACATTCCTGCAGTGATACTCGAGTAAGTTCTGAACCATTTTCATGCTTGTACCTGCAGTGAGTTTTGTTACGTTTTGCTTCGCCCTGAAACCTGTGAATTAAACTGAAGACGATTCACAATGCTACTGCCAAGTTCTTGTCTGAGCTTCGGTCCACCCCAAAACCACATTGTAACATTCACTAAGTTTGCCCAAGCATACCCCACTTGCAACAAATCTGACAAAACTGCGGCAGAAAAGATTTTCAATGACTTTTTAAAGTTTGGATTTCCTGGTAAAATACACCACGATAAGGGCAGAGAATTTGAGAACCATTTATTTAAACAGTTGCAAAAATACACTGGTGTTGAAAACTCAAAAACTACTCCCTACCACTCCCAGGGGAACCCAGACGAAAGGTTTAATCGCACCTTACTTTCAATGCTGCGGACCCTGGATGAGGAAAAGAAAGGGAATTGGAGTGACTATGTGAACAAAGTTGTTCACACTTACAACTGTAAAACTAGTGATTCAACAGGATGTTTACGATTTTACCTACTTTTTCGTAGACACCCACGTCTTCCAATAGACTTAATATTTGGACTAACTGAGACAGAACAATGTAAATCACATGAAGGCTATGTAAAAAAATGCCAACAACAAATGAAAGAAGCATATGATATTGCATCCAAAAACATCAAAAAGACTCTAGCACGAGGAAAGACTCATTATGATCAAAAAAGACAAAGTGCAGTACTTTCACCTGGAGATAGGGTTCTTGTAAGGAACA
The DNA here is from genome assembly GCA_036173005.1 of Crenichthys baileyi. Lineage (NCBI taxonomy): Eukaryota > Metazoa > Chordata > Actinopteri > Cyprinodontiformes > Goodeidae > Crenichthys > Crenichthys baileyi. The sequence continues at coordinate 59,619 of JAHHUM010000731.1, read as the reverse complement.
TGTCAGAGCGGGCAGGACCAGGAAAGTTGCGCTCATATTGGGAGAATCAGGTTCATTTTGTAGTCTCAAAGGAGACAACAGCCCTGTTTATGAGGTCAAACCTGAGCATGGCACAGGACGAGGCAGGATTCTTTATCGCAACATGATAATGCCCTGTAATGCTCTGCCACTTCCCCACAGTACCAGAACTGAACTAGACAGCAGGAAGCCAAAACACAGATCGAAGGACATACATCCGAGCTACAGATATGAGGACACAGAGAGCTCAGATGAGGAGGAGTGTTATTGGACTCCAGAGGTAAGGTGCCACCATCAGCAGCCGAGACAAGAAGCTGTGACACCTCCAGTGGCATTAGAACAAACATGCCTGTCAGAGCATCCTGCTGATGCTCAGGGACAGGTTAGTGACACTCAGGAGCTCCGAGCAGATGCTAAGGAGTTTAGGATGGACAAAGACATTACTGAAATAGGCTTTCCAGAACCAACACAGACTGTTCCCTCTCTAGTCCAGGCCAGTAGTCCAGAGGCACATATGTTTGACACTGTGCTGAGGAGATCTCAGAGAGAGAGACGCCCAAGAGAGACACTAACGTATGATGCACTAGGCAAACCTGTCCAAAGGGTGATTGGACTTTCACTTAATCCACTGTATGTGGGTACAGTAGCTCCAATTTATGGACAATATGGTATGTTTTGGATATCTCCACAAATGCCTTTTTATCCAAACTTGGGGCCTGTGGGATATTATTGAACAAATGTGCATGATAGTGTGTTTGTCTTTTGAGTTTGAATTGATTCGCTGGAATATGCATTGACACTTATCTGGTTTAACCATGATTTGTGACCTTGAAGTTAAATGCGCTGTTAAACTCAGATGGTGAAATGACAAAAATGGTTTGAAGTGATATCGAATTAAGGTATAGGTCTAAATGAAGTTACTGTCTAAGTGTAAAGTCTCCGGAGAAGCTAATGAAGTGATAGTAACAACAGTCAAAAAGTAATGTAATCCTGATACTATTGAATTAACAACTCTGTATGGTTATGAGCTTAATGCTTGCCTACGTTATGAGTAAGAAGTGATTATATCACATGATATTCAATCGTAAGATACCGATGGAAGTGAACATGCACTTTACTAGCATTGTCTTTTTCCGTTGGGTCTGAGTAAGTCACAATGTATGTTTTGATGTTATAATCTTAACCCTGTTTGTTACGATGTGTTTTGGATATTAGGGACAACATTCATTTAGCAGGGGAGGATTGTAGCACTTGAATATGTCAATTGTTAAAAACATTCTAAAACTGCTAATGCACATGTTAATAATAATTCATTGGTTACATTAATAATAGTTAAAACAATGAATAAGTTTATTATGTAGTTACACACTGATTCCAAAAGGTGCCGTATTGGCCCATAGATGTGTTTTTTGGAGAGACAAAATTATACCAGGGCAGTCTGGGATGGCCAAAAAACGTGGTGCTCGGTCTGTCTGTATGCTGATGGTGATCGGAGGTAATAAAGAGCTCGTTCTACACCTTTTGTCCTTGAGTGGTGTAACATACATCTTCCAGGAAAACCACCTACTCCTGCATGGGCTCAGTCTGGTTTAGCTGCAGCTAGTTCTGCCTACTTTGACTCCTGGTGCCTGGAGGCAGCCTTACATCTGGCCAAAAACCCCCAGGACTGTGCATTTGTGCTCCAGGCGCTCCAAGAGGAGTTTCCTGGCGTGGGGTTTCTTGACACTACAGCTTCGGTCTCCGCTGGAGATCCACCAACCCCATCAAGACCCAGCTCCAGTCCCTTATCCGGGGCCACCTGCAGCTTCTTCGGGCTCACCTGGAGCTTCCCTGGGCTCACCTGCTGCTTCCCAGGCAGCCAAGTCCTCAGAGCCCCGGCCAAGGGATAAGATCACAGAGCTTCAGCTAGCATTCAAAATGACAGAGTCCCAACTAGCTGATAGGCCCCCTTCCCAAGTTCCAGAGTTTCGAGAGGGGTTCAAGGATGAACCGCCTCCATCCAGAGTTCCAGAGTTCTGATAGGGGTTCAAGGATGAACCGCCTCCATCTAGAGTTCCCGAGTTTCAGGAGGGGTTCGGGAAAAAAACAGCCTGCACGCTGGGCATCTGGAGGGTTCTTCAAAGGCCCAGCGTGCAGCTAAGTCTCCAGCATGCAGCTAAGCCTCCAGAGCCCTGGCATGCAGCTAAGCCTCCAGATCCCCAGTGTGCTGCTAAGCCTCCAGAGCCCCAGCCCGCCGTCAAGCCTCCAGAGCCTCAGCTCGCCGTCAAGCCTCTAGAGCCTCAGCTCGCCGTCAAGCCTCTAGAGCCTCAGCCCGCCATCAAGCCTCCAGGGCCTCAGCTTGACACTAAGACTGACTTAAGCCTCGACTCCGACCCAGACTTTAAACCATCAGACTCTCAGCCATCAGGCTCTCTGGTCATCAAGAACACACCAAAAGACAGACAGGTGGCCGAAGTGTTAGGACAGCTCACTCATTTATATCAGCGAAGGGTAATATTGGAAGTTGACCAGCCTGTTAAACTGCAGCTTGAGCTTGATGATACCTTGCTGACAGCAGATGCCACTAGGGGTGAACTGTTAGAGTCTGAAAGGAAGTGGAAGCAACTGAGGTGAGAGCCAGAAGGTTGGAGGTAGCTGAGAGTAGCCAGTACACAACCCATCCCTAGAGGACTGGGGGGCCGAGATAAAACCTCTGAAGGTGAGCCATACCTGCAACACCCAGACAGAACCTTCTACTAAGAGCTGGAAGACGTAGAAGCTGCCCTCCAGAGATTTCCTTCCCAAGCTCGGGGTTTTCCCCACACATCCACAGAGTCCAGAACGAAGTATGAGTAGGCAGATTAGATTCAGTGGTGCGAACCCCCACCCCACTGTAATAGACAGCCATGAACAATACCTGGCGGTGGACTCACTAGAAGTAAATAGTTCAAGGTTTAGGGGCGAGCAGTCTTTACACGCAGCATCCTCCTCTATGATTCCTCACCTCTGCCAAGGCGACAGGAGAGCCGTCTCTGGGACTCAGGCGAGTCCTTGGAGCACAGGGCCCACCAGTGTACCATGAGCAACCTCCGGTGCCTCCCCCAAGGGTGAAGCATGGTGCCCTGACAGACGAGGGATGAAGCAGGAGTAAACTTTCCGATGATAACTAAGATGGGCCAGCACCAATCCCTGAGAGGGGATTGCAAACACACGAACTTGACTCTCTTACCCAAGACATAGAGCGTTTCGACCCTAATAATGCAAAATCAAACATTGATGATTATCTTAGTAAAGTCAAACGCTGTCAGTCAAACACCTAAAGTACCAATGACAAAGGCTGATTCCCGTGCCTGACTGGAACTGGATGACTAATCTATGACCCCATTGTTAGGTTATCTTGTTATTTTTGCTTCCTTTATTGTTGTTTCACATTGTCTCAAGGTTACCAAAGCTAATGACCAAAGAATGTGATGATGACGTGAATGTATTGTTTTTGTATTTTCTCATTGAACTGTATAGACAGGTATGAGTTAGTCAGAGTTTAGCCCTGCCCAGGCTAACCTTATCCAGCCCAGTCATAGGCCTTTGTGAAGCGAACTGAACTGTGAACTCCTGTTCCTGCCAACAGGAACACAGGGACAGTATTTTTGTTTTTTTATTTTTGCTTCTTCACGGATCATGGATCATTGGTTTTCAGCTCCTATGATGGATGGACCTGGTGGCATCAAAGACTGGGATTAATCACACGCTTCAAACCTAGAGAGGATGTTGGGGTCATCCATTTTGGTCAGACAGACCGACTGGGCTGTCCAGTTCGACATGCACAGTTCAACAGACGTCGCAGCTCTGACGTCACCCGGGATTATAAAACCCGCAGAAAATAAACTTCCGTTGCCATTTCCAGCATGTCTCACGGGACAATACAACGGAGGCGCATATCTGGAGAGACAAAAGCTGGCAGGCGAACTTTTCCTCCACGCGGCCATTCCCGGAAGAGCTTGAAAGCTGGAATTCTGTCTGATACAAGAATGTCAGAAGATTTATATACTGATCCAAGACCCCGCTGACACTAGCAGGTGGAAACCCACAGAGGTTTTTTTCCAAGGAGATCCCTTGTGATTCAGTTGACTAAACGGTTGTTCATATTTTCCCCGTTCTGGACGGATGAGAAGTTTACCGTTTTTTTTTTTTAGTTGATCACAAACGCATGAACCCCCTCATTTTTCTTCAGACCTGACCCATCCTCAAATGGTGGAGAGAAGAAATCAGCGTCAAAGTAATTTCGTTTTTTTTTTTATATTACATTGGATAGGTGCATTTAGAGGTCTGGGCAGGATGAGGCATAGTTATGGTGATTTAGAATCACCAGTAGTTAATCCAAGGTATTAACTTGTTGCATGCAATGCATTGCAACTGATTGAAGTGTTTTATGCTGAGCTGTTTTTATGTGCTGTGCAAGTGTTGCTTGATCACGCAGCGTGGATGCGATCAGCAAGGTGCGTGTTTTGTGTTTTGTGCCTTGAGACAACATGTGTTGTGAATTGGCGCTATATAAATAAACTGAATTGAATTGAATTGAATCGAATTGAATCGAATTGAATCGAATTGAATTGAATTGAATTGAATTTGTCCGGCTGATCCCAAATCAGCCAGGAGTTCGAAGTTGGACTTTTAAAGTTTTTACATTCTAAGCAGCTGCCGTCTGGGCCTCGCGGCCTGACCACTCCTTTGTCCCAGTTTTATTACAGGAGTTTTTCTACTGAGTTCCCGCCTCAGAGTTTTATGACCCTTTGTTCAAGATTCGGGGCAATCAGCTGCTAGTGGCTAAGGGTGCAGCCCACCATCTACCAGCTGATCGCCGAAAATCGAGACATCAGCACACCAGGAGGGCTTCTCTTTCCAAGTTAACCCATATTGCACATTTTGTCCATAAAACTGCTGGTTTGATCTTCCTAGACACTAAATGTGCATATATTTTGGTTTATTATTATTGTTAGGTAGTCATTTTTATCTCCTTTGTGTAGAATAGTGCTTGTTAGTTAGGTGATGGTGTTTGGACCAGAATAGTAGTATATTAGATGGCTTCAATAAATTTTCACATATATATTTAAGAGAAGCATTTGTGTTTATTTCGTGCAAGAGTGATTTATCTCTCAAAAGAAGGTCAAAGTTCCCCTACCTTCGGTGAAGTGGTTGAATAAAGAGTGACATTTAGTGGTTTTGGTTAATAATTATCAATTATTAATGATAAGTAACAAATTGTAATTATTAAGGGCTTTAAGCCCATAATCGCAACACTAAAGGACATCTCTGATTTCTATTCGTAGGTAATGATTTTTGGTTAAGAAATTATTTTTCTGAATTATGATTTTTATTTATAATTTTTCATATACATTAATTAATCAATAATCATAATCCTTACATGTGGTTGCAGATACTTGGAGAGGCTATTAAAACAGACTTTCTGTTGGCTTCAAGAAAGTTATGTAAAACCTTGCAACGACTCAGAAAGGGGAAACGCAGACCATACCGAGCTGTGTATAGTTTTATGAAACTGCGAACCTGGACTGATGATGTGTCAGGTGGTTGAAGAAGCCATGCAAGTGTCCCATACCCAAGGCCAAAAACCGGTAGGAAAATATATCAGGTGCGTTAGGTCCTATGGAAGCAAATTTCTGCCACTCTGATGAAAAAAAAAACTTGTATCTCACAATTATGACTTACTATCCTAAAATTATGAGACAGCTAAGTCATAATTGTGAGATACAAGTTGTTTTTTTTTCAACAGAGTGGCAGAAATGGGCTTCCATTAGGTTGCAGTAACACATAATATATGAATCACCTATTTTTCTTTAGGCATGGGGTACTGTAATATTATTTAAAGTTCATTGGTATATACAGGGGTTGGACAATGAAACTAAAACACCTGTCATTTTAGTGTGGGAGGTTTCATGGCTAAATTGGACTAGCCTGGTAGCCAGTCTTCATTGATTGCACATTGCACCAGTAAGAGCAGAGTGTGAAGGTTCAATTAGCAGGGTAAGAGCACAGTTTTGCTCAAAATATTGAAATGCACACAACATTATAGGTGACATACCAGAGTTCAAAAGAGGACAAATTGTTGGTGCACATCTTGCTGGCGCATCTGTGCCCACGGTATCCAGGGTAATCCAAAAAACATAAAACCACGGCTGCCCAAATCACGGCAGAATTAAATGTGCACCTAAACTCTCCTGTTTCCACCAGAACTGTCCGGCGGGAGCTCCACAGGGTCAAAATACACAGCCGGGCTGCTATAGCCAAATCTTTGGTCACTCATGCCAATGCCAAACGTCGGTTTCAATGGTGCAAGGAGTGCAAATCTTGGGCTGTGGACAATGTGAAACATCTATTGTTCTCTGATGAGTCCACCTTTACTTTTTTCCCCACATCCGGGAGAGTTACGGTGTGGAGAAGCCCCAAAGAAGTGCACCAACCAGACTGTTGCATGCCCAGAGTGAAGCATGGGGATGGATCAGTGATGGTTTGGGCTGCCATATCATGGCATTCCCTTGTCCCAATACTTGTGCTAGATGGGCGCGTCACTGCCAAGGACTACCGAACCATTCTTGAGGACCATGTGCATTCAGTGGTTCAAACATTGTATCCTGAAGGCGGTGCCGTGTATCAAGATGACAATGCAAAAATACACACAGCAAGACTGGTGAAAGATTGGTTTGATGAACATGAAAGTGAAGTTGAACATCTCCCATGGCCTGCACAGTCACCAGATCTAAATATTATTGAGCCACTTTGGGGTTTTTTGGAGGAGCGAGTCAGGAAACGTTTTCCTCCACCAGTATCACATAGTGACCTGGCCACTATCCTGGAAGAGGAATGGCTTAAAATCCCCCTGACCACTGTGCAGGACTTGTATATGTCATTCCCAAGACAAATTGACGCTGTATTGGCCGCAAAAGGAGGCCCTACACCATACTAATAAATTATTGTGGTCTAAAACCAGGTGTTTCAGTTTCATTGTCCAACCCCTGTAGTATACAATCTTTAACTCTAATCTTTCATGCTTCGGAAGGTATTTTATTGAAATGTAATTTCCAGAAGCTAATTTGAACAACGATGATCAACAGTTCCTTGCTGAAGCTTACACATGTATCCTCTGCAGATTTGATTGGATAAAGAAAAAGTCTTCATTTAAAGACCCCCCAATCAATCGTGGCAGTGGATACCCTTTTAACAGTTTCTTCCTCTCTACCGTCACTACATGCAGGCTCAGTATGAGGGATTGCTGCAATGTCAATGCCAGTGACTGCCCACTGTAGCTACATGCTCATCCAGGAGAAGTAAATGCTGCAAGTCATATACTCGATGCAGTCTGCTTAGATATAAATACTTTTTAACCAATTTGAATAATAAACCGAATTTGACAGCACCAATTGGAATGTATGTACCTGAATTAAAGTATGTATGATTCCATTGAATTGACTTTATAAAGTTCCTTGAGACGACACGTGTTGGTAATTGGCACTATATAAATAAACTGAATTAAATTTAATTTAGTTATACCCCCGTTTCTTCATTTCTGTTTCTTTCCTGATTTTGTTAAGGATTTAACCAGTACCTTATTCATTTGGTGGTCTTAAGTATAAATACTTGTAAGTATAGATTCTCTAGAGTCATATTTTTATTAGATATATTTACTGTAGGTGTCAAAAATACCCTTTATATTTCCGATAAAGGAATTATTCTTATTATAATTTACCTATAATAATTTCAAAGACTTTTAAGAAAGACATAAAAAAATCCCCTCTAAAAAATTAACCCTGTTTATTTGTTTATTTGCATATAAACATTTAGAACAAAAACAAATCTATTTTTAAGACAAATTTACATCTGTTTTGAATTTCCTTCAAAAGTTTTTTTTAATTTTCTCTAACTGCAGTGTAAAATGTTTCTGTTTAAAGCCCTTTAAAATAGTGTATAAATAAAAACAAAACTAACTTTTTCTAAACTTTTTCTAAAAAACAAATTAGAAAAAAATTGTGAAACTACATTCAAAAAGGGTTGGATGCTGTGGAAAACTATTTTTTTTAAGGAACTCCTTTCAAGTTTAACTGTTTGAAAAGAGAATCATGTACAAAAAGCCAGTGTAGGTTTGCATCCAGGGGCAGAAAGCAAATGGGATTTTAATTTAAATTAGCCAGCACTACACAAATTACAAAAAGGATCTCCGAATCTGACAAACAATATGTTACAACCCCACAGCAAAGCACTTTTATCAAACTCATCCTTTCCATCTGAGCCCAGGGCCTATTCACTGTATGTATTCCAGGTATTGACTTGAAGTTATTACTTTGTATTATTCCTGCTACAAGCTCATGTGCGCAGCTACCGTATAGAATTCTAATAAGAATCTCAGTAATTGTGTGATTATAACCTATGTAGAACACTAATGCTGTTAACATAACACTTGTATTCACCACCCGACATACATTTTTAAAAGCACACTTGTGTTTGTTTGACATTTTGGATTGGAAAAGAGGAAATGACAGAACAAAAGAGGGGACTCACGGGGTCTCAGAATCAGTACTTGTTTATATCACAATCGTTTATGTGCAGAATGGAGTTATGTAAAAATGGAAATCAGCATTAAATAAAACCATATTTTTCCTATACAGACCATGTTTGTACTTTTTTATTTTCTACATGCATTGTGCAGTCAGAATGAACTCTCTTTGAGGTAACCAATGCAGACTCAATTCAAAGCAGGGATCGATCTGTCTCGCCCTCTTCATCATCAAAGCAGATGGAAAATTCTTTTTGCTCTGACCTCTCCCTGGCTCGCTGTTAGAACATGTTTGCCAGACACATTCATGGTAGCTACAACATCTCACAGACATGTGAAAATGCTATGGAACATCAACATAAATTTTCCCCAAGGTGCCATATTATAATCAGGTTTGGATCCAACCTCATTATTTCCATCCATCCATCTTGTCTTCTGCATTTCCGGACTGGGTCACAGGCGTAACACATCCAGTTGAGAAACCCAGACATCCTTCTCCCAAGAGACACTCTCCAACTCATTCTGTGGGAACCCAATGTGTCAAAATCTCAGGCCCAATTTTATCTAAACCTGGTGCCCTTTCAGGTTTCAGAGTCAAACCTGGTGGACTCTTCGGCCTTGACCTTCTTTAAAGAGGACATGTTGACCAGATTGAGGAGATCCTCAAAGTGTTCCTTCAACCGCTCGACAATATCATCAGTTCAGGTTTGTGTTACTTAAATTGGATTGCACTTTTCAGCAGATGATTTCATGGGCAAATGAATAATTGATCAATAATTAAAAAAACAATAATTCTATTGTTAGTTAAATGAAAGGAAATATTTTTGTCAGTGGATTTAAAATGTTCTGACCCCAGTGTTTGGATAATGCAGGTAGTCGACCTCCTGCTTTTTTATTTGGGGACCCCTGGTGTAGAGGATTGCTAAGCAACTTTACCATAAAGTGTTTTATGGATGAGGAATAAATGAAGGCATTATGCCTTATAAATACATCTGAATATTCTAGGTTATGCTGGGCAATGATCTGATGAGCCAACCGTGTTACATAAAAGTGCTTTGAAAAATCGCGAGAAATATTAAATCATGACAAATCAGAAGCCAAGAAAACCTGGCTTTGATGGTGACGTAAACTAAGCCACAGCCTCGACTGTCAATCTCAAAATACCACAAAGCGTCTCTACATCTATCGCCGAACACGGGGGAAGATCTAAAGCCATTATCACAGTTTGCCTCACCACCCTAATGTAAATGCCGTGGGTTTCAGTGTATACCTACCAACAGCTTCCAGCAAAGCAGCCAAAACGAAATCATTTCCAGGCGGCCGCGGCGCGCGCATTCCTCTCCTCTTCTTCCCAACAGCAGAGGGAGCAGCCAGGTGACCGATCGCTGACGAGAGGAGCGACGCATGTGAAGCTCACGACCACGGCGCTTGTTTGTGTGTGAGGCGGAGATAGGTAGAGAGGGAACGAAGAGAGAGAGGGACAGGATGTATCGACCTTTGCTGTTCCACAGCAGGTGAATTAGAGCAGAAGAGATAAATCTCTACTGGCAGCCTATTGTATCTCTCTATGTACTTGATGTCTCTCTCACTAAGGCACCGCATTCCCACCCTCCAATAAACATTTTTCAACAAGTACAGTGGAGGAATACAACACTACATTTATGCCCTCGCTGGATGCATTATGATCATGATAAGAACATATGTTGTAAATGTGGGGCTGTAGGATTTACCAATCAATAATAAATACAGAAATGCACATTTGTTTACACAATATTATTATTACAAATAATAATAATCATAATATTGATAACAATAATTTATTTGGGCCAATACAAGCAACATAAAAATTGCATTTGTTGGCATAAAGTACATTTGTCAAATTTACATTTTCCACAGATTTTTGTTCTATTTCCACTATCTTTACTTTTCTGCTTCACTTTTTTCATTGTACTTAATCTTTGCATAAATATATATATATATATTAAAAGTAATTTATTTAGAGATAACTTCCTCGTATTTTCCCCAGCATTTTTACTGCTATTTCTTTCTGCGTCCGCTTTCATTCCCGGGTTTGCATTTTACTTTTCTGTGTTCCCATTTTTAGTTTTCACCTGCTGTGCAGCCATGCATAACTAAAATAAGACCAGGGAAAATTAGATTAAAAAAAAGTAAACCATACAAAATCAAAAGCAATGTGAAATTAAATTGTTTTAGAAGAATACGTTTTTCAAATGTAATACATTTTACATTGTAATACATGTAAATGTAATACATTTCTGTAATACAGAAAAATTTTATAGTTAAAAAAAGAAATGAAAAAAATTGAAAGAATACGACTGAACATTAAAGGTGTAATTAAATAATTTGCAACACTGACACTGAAGTAAATTATAACAGGGTTATAACTGAACGTAAATATCATTGTTTTTATGCCTTTTGATGCATACATTTGTATAGCGGGCTGCACGGTGGTGCAGTTGGTTGCACTGCTGCCTTGCAACAAGAAGGTCCTGGGTTCTACTCCTGGCCGGGGGTCTTTCTGCATGGAGTTTGCATGCGTGGGTTCTCACCGGGTACTCCGGCTTCCTCCCACAGTCCAAAGACATGCCTGTATAAAAAAAATAAAAATACTCAAGATGGCGCCGACGATGGCAGCCTCGGAGCTTCGCTCTCTCTTTGTTTTTGTATTTTGTGTGTTTATATGTTTTTCGAGCCACAGTACTGTGGTCTCAGGCCACAATTCGGTGGTCTCATTCAGTAGAGAGGAACTTCTCAACATCAGAGAGTCCTCTCTTGGGTTTTTTTCACCATCCTTCATTGATCCGAGGTTCACTGAGCTTCTGGCAAGCGGAGCGGCGGCACTCTACGGGATACTGCGCCGGAAGCGTCGGAGGGGAAAGCTTGCTGGCGCCCTGGTAAAGCTCCGCAAAAGAGGACTTCGCACACCACTGCCTTCAATACATCTGGAAAATGTCCACTCTCTAAGCAACAAGATGGACGAGCTACTTCTTCTCACCGGTAAAAACTCGGACCTCCGCAGATCAGCGGTTCTCTGCTTCACCGAGACATGGCTGAGTGAAAACATCCCGGATCGCGAATTGCTGTTGCCGGACTTCCAGCTGTTCAGAGCGGATCGCAGCACTGAGCTATCAGGGAAGAAGCGAGGAGGCGGAATCTGCTTTTATATAAACGAAGCTTGGTGCAGAGACATAAAAGTGCTGGGGGAAACATGTAGTCCGGATCTGGAGTCATTTTCCATAATCTGTAAACCGTTTTATTCACCGAGAGAGTTTTCCTCTTTATAATAATCGGCTCATATTTTCCACTGCATGGCTGCACTTCTGCCTCGGAAAAACATCTTGCTGAGCTGATTACAGACGTGGAGAAAAAACACCCTGACTCTTTCATCATAATACTGGGAGATTTTAACAGCGCAGATCTCTCTAATGAGCTCCCAAAATACAGACAGCATATTAAGTGTCCCACCAGAGACAAAAGCACACTGGACCACTGTTACACAGCTTTTAAGGACTCATAACATGCTGTTACCAGGGCTGCTCTGGGACTTTCGGACCATTGTCTTATCCACATCATCCCAACTTACAGACAGAAACTAAGAGCTTCCAAACCCGTGGTTCACACTGTTAGGAATAGTAAAATAAAGCATAAGTTCTAATGTTTCCCTTCTGTTACAATAGGATAAGAATACTCATAGACATACAGTACAAGGACAGATGACCCAAGGATTGTCATAAATGACTGAAGCTGGGGCACTGGGGTAGATAGTGGAGCAGCTGATGTTACTGGTTTGATTAGAAAGCTACAGCACACTTAGTATAGACACCCGCTACTACACAATCTAACAGATAGACACCACAATGGTGACACAGTCTACTGATAATCACTGAGGGAGAGCACATCCATTGCATTGAAGTGCCAGATATAAAAACTGTATGTGACCTTCTATCGGGGCTCTTCGTCATGCTCTAACAGACGGCGATGGTCCGAGACGGGAGCCTCAGCGCTGATCTCTGTAATCATTCCTCTGCCTTAATTTAGATTAAAGGAGCTAAAAGTTAGAAACTGGCAGGGTGCGGTAGCTCGGACAGACTGTTAAAAAGTGGACTGAGGAATCGAAGCAGATGCTACAGGCCTGCTTTGAATGCACAGACTGGACTGTTTTTGTAACCTCAGCCACTGATTTAAATGAACTAACTGATGTGGTGACATCATACATCAGTTTCTGTGAGAACTTGTGTGTGCAGACCAAGACCTTCTGCACCTTTGGGAACAACAAGCCATGGTTCACTCCACATCTCAGGAATCTGCGCAGAGACAAGGAAGAAGCTCACAGCAGTGGTGACTGGGCGCGGTACAGGCAGGCCAGGAACAGACTAACAAAGGAGATCAAAGCAGCGAAGAGAAGCTACAGTGAGAAGCTGAAGAACAGCCTTTCTACTGGTGACACTTCGGCTGTATGGACTGGTCTGAGAAACCTGACTGCCTACAGAAGCCCCACCACCCTTCCCGAACAAAGTCCTCGCCTGGCTAACCGTCTGAATGGCTTCTACTGCAGACATGACAAGAAGCCATTGACACCTCAAACCAAATCCTCCACATCCCATTCAGGGCACGTTCGACCAGTAAAGCAACCAACCCCCTACCTTCAGATCCTCTGCCTGCACTAAAGATCTCTGAGGAAGATGTAAATAGGCTCTTTCAGCGCATGAAAACAAAGAAAGCTGGAGGACCTGATAATGTCTCCCCATCATGCCTGAAAGCCCGTGCACATCAACTCGCTCCGGTCTTCACCAGGATCTTCAACAAGTCACTGGAGAAGTGTGAGGTCCCCTCCTGCTTCAAACGATCCACCATCATCCCAGTGCCCAAGAAACCCACCATCCTAGGATTAAATGACTACAGGCCTGTAGCCCCTGACGTCTGTGGACATGAAATCCTTTGAGCAGCTGGTGTTGAAGCACCTGAAAGACATCACCCGGCCCTCTACTGGACGCCCTGCAGTTTGGCTTACCGGGGCAAACAGGTCGGCAGATGATGCTTGGTTAACTTAGGTCTACACATTCATCCTGCAACACCACGACACCCAGGGACCTACGCCAGGATCCTGTTTGTAGACTTCAGCTCGGGCTTTTAACACCATCATACCAGACATCCTCCACCAGAAGCTCACCCAGCTCAACGTCCCAGCCTCCACCTGTCAGTGGATCAACAGCTTCCTGACGGACCGACAGCAGCAGGTGAGACTGGGGAGCATCTTCTCCCGAACCAGATCAAAAAAGTACTGGGTGCCGCCCGTGGTGTGTTCTAACCCAGCTCTCTTCCTCCCTGTACACAAATGACTGGCACCTCAGCGGACTCGTCCGTGAAAATCCTTAAGTTTGGCAGATGACACCACTGTCATTGGACTCGATCCAGGACGTTGATGAGTCTGCATACAGACAGAGGTGGATCGCCTGATACACTGGTGTAGTCAGAACTGCCTGAACTAACCCACTCAAGACCCGTGGAGATGGTGGGGGACTTTGGAAAACCACCCCCATCACCCCCCCTCACCATCCTCAACAACACTGTATCGGCTGTGGACCACTTCAGGTTCCTTTGGAACCACCATCTCTGAGGACCTGAGATGGTCTTCACACATAGACACTGTTCGAAAGAGGCCCAGCAGAGACTGTACTTCCTGAGGCAACTCAATAAGTACAACCTTCCACAGGAGCTGCTGGTCATCCTTCTACACTGCCATCATTCAGTCTGTCCTGTCTTCATCCATCTCAGGTGGTTTTGGTTTTTCCACAAAAACAACAGGTCCAGACTGCAACGAATAATCAGGACTGCAGAGAGAATCATCAGGGCTGACCTTCCCTCCATCCAGGACTTATACAGGTCTAGGGTCAGGAAAAGAGCTGTTTAAAATCTCTGCAGACCCCACACACCCTGCACACAAACTGTTCAGAGTTCTGCCTTCAGGGCGACGCTACAGAGCGCTGTTAACTAAAACCAGCCGCCACAGAGACAATTTCTTCCCCCAGGCTGTTTCTCTGTTGAACATTCAATAGAGTACAAAACAACAGCATACAGATGTTGCAAATGCACCTTTTTATTTATTTATATATGTGTATATTTGTACATTGTAAATATGTATATTCTGTAATGCAAAAACAAAAACCAAAGAACAAAGTGTACCGGAGTCAAATTCCTTGTTTGTATGTACAAACTTGGCAATAAAGCTGATTCTGATTCTAATTCTGATTCTGTTGGAATAAGCGGTATAGAGAATGACTGACTGACATTTATATAGCTGTTTGTGAATTTATTCTTGGATTTTGGCAGACCTTATCCTCCATACTGCAAGGCTTCTTCCTGAAGCCTGCCATGAAAGGTTTTATACTGAGCTATATGTAGGCCCAATACTAAATAGGCTGTTATTTTGCTGTTTATATTTCTTTGTGTACTATAGGGATTGACACATGTTCATAATAAAATGAAAAGGAAATAAGGCTGCAGGTCCATACTGGGTCAGCCCCAGGGTCCTGAAAGCCTGTGCTTAGAAGCTCTGCGGGATTCTTCAACCTTAGCCATACCAGTGGTTCCAGTGTTGTGGAAGACCTCCTGACCAAGCAAAATTTGAAAGAATTGCTGAAGACTGCTTTAAGTCATAAGTGTACTTGGTACCAGGCCACCTTGGGCCAAAGATCTTTAAGTCTGGCCGTTTGAACGCAAAATATAAATGCATTATCTCACAAAAGTAAGTATGCCCTTATTTTGGTAAATATTTTATTATATTTTCATGGCACAACACTGAAGATTTGACACTTTAAAATTATGTAAAGTTGTAAAGAACATGGTGTGGTATTGGATCTCAGAATGCAGATGGCAGCAAGCAGCAGTGGTGGGTAACAGGCTTTATTACGAACCATGTAACCCACAGGTGGTTGCAGAAGCAGACATGGATAGGCAGGCAAGACGGGCTTGGCTTGAACAGAGAATTATGAACAGTAAATTAAGAATGTTTCCGCAAGGAGTTAACAGAGTAATGGTGTGTGTATATATAGAGCATGGTGAAGGTGAAACGGAGAGACTGATTGCATGGTGCAGGTAGACCGAATGAAGCTGATTACTGGCTGACAGAGGCAGGGAGTGAAAACAAAACATGGCTTGAACAAAAAAGAAATTCAAGAATATAGTCAAACCTAAGAAACATAACTGTAACAGAACATAAACCAGAAAGCACTATATACTGAAAACATCTACAAGAAAACAAAGCTAAACAACTACAGCACCACCTCTAAAACAATAAACAGAAGCAGGTTGCCATATCCACGGTGGTTGTGTGCAGGCTAGGTGCAGTCTGTGGTTTTTTTTGTGCTTTGTTTCTCTCCTTCCACTCAGGGTGTGACTGGCAGGTGCTCCTGCGCAGCTGTTGCTCATCAGGGAGCAATCAACCTGGGCTTAAGAGGAGTGCAGAACCAGAGGGAGGCGTCAGCTCATTGTCTCACTTCAGTGGTAAACAGCTAGAGCTCTCATCGATCACTGACTTTTTGTGTTTTCTCTTTTCTCTCTGCCTCTTAGGAAGACGTTTTTTTTCGTGCCTCCGGTTAATTCTTGTCATGTTCTGAGGATCAAGGTAATTGAAACCTCGATTGTCTCAGCTGTGAGCCTCCACTCTGCCTCCTTCCTGGACCCAGGTTTTCTAGAGCAGTATTCACCTGTTTTTGAGAGACATTCACCTGTCTGTCCACCCTCCCACAGAAATACCCCTTTTATGGAAAAGGGTCAAGTAACAAAGAAACACTGAGCCTGGAAAATTTAAAAATAGACTCATTAGTGCTGTCAGCATTGCAGGGTTGAAAGGGTGGGGGGTCAGTCTGTAAGTGATACACCACACACTGCCTGAAATTGGTCTGCATGGCTGTCATCCCACAAGGAAGCCTCTACAAAAGATTATGCACAGGAAAGCCAGCAAACAATTTACTAAAAAAAAGCAGACTAAAGACATGGCTTACTGAAACCAGTAAGCGGTCTGATGAGACCAAGATAAACTTATTTAGGTCAGATGATGTCAAGCTGAGCATGATTCCCTCCTTTCGGAAAATGGGTCGCAGGACAGTATTCCAAAATAAATACAACCCTAACACACCTCCAAGATGACCACTGCCTTGATAAAGAAACAAAGGGTAAAGGTGTTCTACAGGCCAAGCATGACTCCAGACCTTGACCCTATTTAGCATATGTGGGGCATTCTCAAATGGAAAAAGTAAGTACTTATGGGTGTACCTTTGTTGCCAGCGGTTTAGACATTAATGGCTGCGTGTTGAGTGATTTTGAGGGGACAGGAAATTTACACTGTTATATGAGCTGTACACTGAGTACTTTACATTGTATCAGTGTGTCATACCTTCAGTGTTATCCCATGAAAATATCTAATAAAATATTTACAAAAATGAGGGAGGTATTTTTCTGAAATACTGTATACTTCAGTGCTTGTCAGGCAAACAGAAAGAGTTATGGACAACACCAAAGATTAAAGCCAGAGGGACACAAAAATACAGGACAGTGGTAGCTGTGCCACATTTGTCTGGTAGATTCCAGATTTGACTTCCAAATGCAAAGTCATTATTAAACTGCCACTGAAGCAGACAGCTGATGTCATTGCTGGGGCTTTAATCTGGCGGCAATCTGCTCCCAACATTAGGAATAAAGAACCAGCACAGGGAAAATCTGTTGGTGAGAGAACGAGGTGTGTTTTCTTCCATTCATTGTAACAATTTTACAGACTACAGGACATCACTAAAGTATCACTTTTGGAATGTTTTGAATTGAGTACAGAGAAAGGCTCATGGATTAGGAAATATGGGATAATATCCATGAATTATTCCTTAATCTGCAAAGATTTGTGAATGTTAATGCTGGAACTTTTGCAACAGTACACTTAAAGAAACAGCATATAATTTATAACAGATAACTGATGTGGTTTGAAGGTTTGAAGTGAAACAAACTTATGTATATGTATGTATATGTTTATTTATTGAGTAGCTAATAGCAGATGTCTTTGAATCAGTCAGATCATACCTGCTTCTGTTTCGTTATATTACCTGGTCTAGTCCTTTGTTTTCTGTCTCCCTGCACCCCAAGCCCACACCTGTTCTGTGTTTTCCCCTGATTGTCTTGTCACGTTTGTCATTGGTTCCCCCTGCTGTTCAGATTTTGTATTTAAGCCCGTTAGTTTCCTTTGTTCCCCGCTGGTTCCTAATATATGTCTTATATAAGTGTTGTTTGTGTTTGTGTCCACGCCTGGTACCCTGTCCGTATCCAGCCATGAGCAATAAAGTGTCGTCTTATCTGCAAACTTTGAGCTTCAGGAGTTCTTCCCCACATATTGGTCCAACAGAAACCCACATAATGACAGATTTAGATAAAAATAAATGTTTCTGGTAACATGTCAAACTGCAGAGCCAATAGAAACACTCACTAATATTTTCTATTGAACACATTTTCTGCCAAGATTATTTTTTGGTATTCTTGTTTAATACTCTTTCATTTCAGGGTTTAACAGATACTGACTACAGAGGAAATATAACAACAATAAGTCAAATGCTTAGGTTTTGTTATATACAGTATCTTACCCCTTACAGATTTCTTTCGGGGTTTTTTTTGCCACACTTAAACCTTTCAGATCATCAAAATAATTTTAATATCAGATATTCTGATAATCTGAGAAAATACTAAATGTACACTGCCTGACCAAAAAAAAGTCACCACCGAAAAAAAAAAGGTCACACACTCCAATATTTCGTTAGACTGCCTTTAGCTTTGATCAAGGCACTCATTCGCTGTGGCATTGTTTCGATAAGCTTCTGCAATATCACAAGATTTATTTCCACTCAGTGTTGCATTAATTCTTCACCAAGATCTTGTATTGATGATGGTAGAGTCTGATCGCTGCACAAAGCCTTCTCCAGCACATCCCAAAGATTCTCAGTGGGGTTAAGGTCTGGACTCTGTGTTGGCCAATACATGTGTGAGAATGATGTCTCATGCTCCCTGAACCACTCTTTCACAGTTCGAGCCCTATGAATCCTGGCATTATCATCTTGGAATATGCCCGTACCATCAGGGAAGAAAAAATGCATTGATGGAATAACCTGATCATTCAGTATATTCAGGTAGTCAGCTGACCTCATTCTTTGAACACATACTGTTGCTGAACCTAGACCTGACCAACTGCAGCAACCCCAGATCGTACCACTGCCCCCAAAGGCTTGTACAGTAGGCCCTAGGCATGATAGGTGCATCACTTCACCTGCCTTTCTTCTTACCCTGATGACTAATCAGGAACAGGGTAAATCTGGACTCATCAGGCCATATGACCTTCTTCCATTTGCTCCAGACTCCAATCTTTATGCTTCCTAGCAAATTGAAGCTTTTTTCTGGTTAGTCTCACTGGTTAGGGGTTTTCTTAAGGTCCAACAGCTGTTCCGTCCCAATTCCTTGAGTTCCCTTTGCATTGTGGAAATGCTCTTACTTTCACTATTAAACATAGGAGTTTTACTGTTGTTTTTTTCAATTAGATTTCATCAAACGTTAATTATTCAGGATCTTTTTTCGGCCAAATTTCTTCATCGAAGACGATGGGTCCCCACTATCATTCCAGTTTTTAATAATGTGTTGGACAGTTCTTAACCCAATTTTGGTAGCTTCTGCAATCTCCTTAGATGTTTTCTCTGCTTGATGCATGCCAATGATTTGACCCTTGTGAAACAGACATCTTTTCCACGTTTAAGAAATGAGAAGCAGCTCATTCTAACTACCTTAAATTGTTTGTGATAACTGGCAATGAGTCTGTAACATCACTGTGGAGGAACTCAGGCCCATTCCTGTTTGCAGAATTGTTTAATTCCGCTACACTGGAGTTGTTTTTTTTGCATGAATAGTTCATTCTGTTTTTTTGGACTAATTCAGAGTTGGAATTGTCCTGCTGCATGACCCAAGTGCACCTGAGCTGAAGTCAAAACTCTATGACTGGGCATGGCGCCGGTGGTGTAGGGGTTAAGCGCGCGACCATGTGCAGAGGCTATAGTCCTTGATGCGGTTGTCCCAGGTTTGAGTCCTGGACCCAATGACCTTTGCTGAATATTGCCCCCTCTCTCTGCCCTCTTTCCTGACTACCTACTGTTGAAAATAAAGGCCTCTAGTGCTGCAAAAAATATATATATAAAAAAGAAAATTTTATGATCAGACATTCTCCTCAGGATTTTCTGCTGGTGAACAGATTTCATGGTTCTGCCAATGGCTGCAAGTTGTCCATGTCCCAAAGCAGCAAAGCAGCCCAAGACACAACCATCTTGTTTGACAATAGATGCGTTCTTTTCTTTAAATGTTGTGAGTTTTACAGCAGAAGTTACAGGATGCAGTCTTTCCCAAATGTTCCACCTTTGCCTTGTGAGTCCACAGGGTATTTTCCCAAAGTCTTGACCACAAAAAATGTTTTTTAGTAAACATGAGAAGGGTCTTTATGCTCTTTTTGGTCAGAAGTGATTTTAGCCTTAGAACTCTCCCTTGATGTCATTTTGTTCGTTCTGTTGCTAATTGTTGAATTATGGTACACTGATTTTAACTGAGGCTCCAGAGCTTTAGATGTCATTCTGTTTTTTTTTGTGACCCCCTGAATGAGATTTTCATATGCTCTGAGAGTAATTTTAGTAGGAAGCCACTTTCTGGTTAGGTTTTCCACCATTCCATGTTTTCCCATCTGTGGATAATGGCTATCACTGTGGTACACTGCAGTCTGAAAGCCTTAGGAATGGCTTTGTAATTCATTCAATTCAATTTAATACAGTTCAATTCAATTCATTTAAATTGAGTTTTATTTATATAGCACCAATTCACAACACATGTCGTCTCAAAGCACTTTACAAAGTCAATTCAATCGAATCATACAGATTTCAAGTCAGGTTCATACATTCCAAGTAATCCTAACAATCAAACAGTGCAGTCAGATTCAGTTTAGTATTCAAATTGGTTAAAAGTTTTTCTATCTAAGGAAACCCAGCAGATTGCATTGAGTCAATGACTTGCAGCATTCACTCCTGGATGAGCGTGTAGAGACAGTGGACAGTCACTGTCGTTGACTTTGCAGCAATCCCTCATACTGAGCATGCATGTAGAGACAGTGGAGAGGAAAAACTCCCTTTTAACAGAAAGAAACCTCCAGCAGAATTAAGATCAGTGTGGCCACCTGCCATGCCCGACTGGAGGTTTGAGAGAACAGAGCAGAGACACAAAAAAAACACAGAAGCACTGATCCAGCAATACTATCTATGGGGAAAAAGTGAAACATTAATAGCTGTAGCTCCTTTAGAGGCTTCATCAAGGAGAGAGAGACGGCTAAGCAGATGAACTCTGAGCCAGTTTAAAGTCTAGAGTATGAAAGAGAGCACCTACAGTTAGTCACAGTCGAGGCTCAGCCAGTAGCTATGTCTTGAAGAGATAGGGTCAAACACTGAAAGACAGGGCCAAGTGTATCATCTGCAGAAGGTGAGCATTAAGTTGTTGGCCCCCTCAGCTAAACACAGAGCCAGGTCAGATGTAGAGAAAAAATAGACAGAAAACATAAGGTTAAAAGAAAAAACATCAAATAACGCAAAATTGGAGAGTACTATAAGAATTTAGCGGAAATAGACTGAAAGTGGTCATTATGTCCTCCAGCAGCTTAAGCCTATAGCAGCATAACTACAGAGATAGCTCAGGATAATCTAAGCCACTCTAACTATAAGCTTTATCAAAAAGGAAAATTTTAAGCCTAGCCTTAAAAGTAGACGGGTGTCCGCCTCACGGACTAAAACTGGGAGCTGTTTCCACAGGAGAGGATCCTGATAATTAAAGGCTCTGCCTCCCATTCTACTTCTAGAGACTCTAGGAACCACCAGGAAACCTGCAGTCTAAGAACAAAGTGCTCTGTTAGGAATATATGGAACAATCAGATCTCTGATGTATGATGGAGCTAGATCATTAAGGGGTTAATATGTGAGGAGGAGAAGAATTTTAAATTCTATTCTGAATTTAACAGGGAACCAGTGAAGGGCAGCTTAAATAGGAGAAATATGATCTCTCTTTTTAATTTTCATCAGAACTCTTGCTGCAGCATTTTGAATCAGCTGAAGGCTTTTAACATCATTTTGTGGACATTCTGGTAGTAGAGAGTTACAATAGTCCAGCCTTGAAGTAACAAATGCATGGACTAGTTTTTTCAGCGTCGCTCCTGGATAGGATATTTCTAATTTTGGCAATGTTCCGGAGGTGAAAGAAGGAAATCCTAGAAACTTGTTTAAAATGGTATTTAAATTAGATGTCCTAGTCAACATAACACAAAGGTTTTTTACTTTATAACCGGAGGTCAATTTTATGCCATCCACGTTAATAGATGAGTAGATAAGCAATTTCTTTTTCAAAGATTCTGGTCCACAGAGACAATTTCTGTCTTTTCTGAATTTAGAAGCAGAAAATTTAAAGTCATCATTATGTCTTCAAGAAATGCCTGTAGCCTAATTGGTTGGGCTCATCAGGATTTATGGATAAATAAAGCTGAGTATCAACAGAATAACAGCGATAATGTATCCCATGCTGCCTGATAATTTTACCTATTGGGGGCATATGTGACACGCCATGGGAAAAGTAAGAACAAGTCGGCAGAGCACACACAAAGAAAAAAAGGAAAAGCCATCCAATTCTGCAAAAAAGTGATTTTTTTAACGTTTTTTACTTAGCTTTTCTTGTGTGTGTGTTACTGTTAAATTTGGTGTTGTAATTGTTAGGACAGTTGAAAGATGTTTGTGAAATGCATACAAATATTGTAATCCAGTGCTGCAAATTATCTTTGCGTAGAAAAATAGTGCTGTGAGTTCAATGCAGTCATTACAGTTTCTGTTGACAAACAAAGTTGGGGGAGGCGTTGCAGCAAGCTATACAAAAGTTATTCAAATTAACAGCTTTTTTTACCACCCAGCTTCCAGGGTGATCCTAACAAAACTTTGAAGCCTGTTTTATCCTTGAAGTACTTTGGAAAGTGTCAACATTGAAATGGTCATATCCTGTTCAATTCTTTTTCGATTTCCACAAGTTTGACACCATTGGAAAACTTAGACTCCACTCTTTCGGGATCTGTAAAAAACTCAGTATGACCCAAGGGTAGAATTGATCCTGGTTTTGCCACGGCCTGCCACATATATATATATATATATATATATATTTTGGACAATGAAACTGAAACACCTGGTTTTAGACCACAATAATTTATTAGTATGGTGTAGGGCCTCCTTTTGCGGCCAATACAGCGTCAATTCGTCTTGGGACTGATATATACAAGTCCTGCACAGTGGTCAAAGGGATTTTAGGCCATTCTTCTTGCAGGATAGTGGCCAGGTCACTACGTGATACTGGTGGACGAAAACGTTTCCTGACTCGCTCCCCCAAAACACCCCAAAGTCGCTCAATAATATTTAGATCTGGAGACTGTGCAGGCCATGGGAGATGGTTAACTTCACTTTCATGTTCATCAAACAAATCTTTCACCAGTCTTGCTGTGTGTATTGGTGTATTGTCATCCTGATACACGGCACCGCCTTCAGGATACAATGTTTGAGCCATTGGATGCACATGGTCCTCAAGAATGGTTCGGTAGTCCTTGGCAGTGATGCGCCCATCTAGCACAAGTATTGGGCCAAGGGAATGCCATGATATGGCAGCCCAAACCATCACTGATCCACCCCCATGCTTCACTCTGGGCATGCAACAGTCTGGTTGGTACGCTTCTTTGGGGCTTCTCCACACCGTAACTCTCCCGGATGTGGGGAAAACAGTAAAGGTGAACTCATCAGAGAACAATACATGTTTCACATGCACCATTGAAACCAACATGCACCACTGAAACCAACGTTTGGCATTGGCATGAGTGACCAAAGGTTTGGCTATAGCAGCCCGGCCGTGTATATTGACCCTGTGGAGCTCCCGACGGACAGTTCTGGTGGAAACAGGAGAGTTGAGGTGCACATTTAAATCTGCCGTGATTTGGGCAGCCGTGGTTTTATGTGTTTTGGATACAATCCGGGTTAGCACCCGAACATCCCTTTCAGACAGCTTCCTCTTGCGTCCACAGTTAATCCTGTTGGATGTGGTTCGTCCTTCTTGGTGGTATATTGACATTACCCTGGATACCGTGGCTCTTGATACATCACAAAGACTTGCTGTCTTGGTCACAGATGCGCCAGTAAGACGTGCACCAACAATTTGTCCTCTTTTGAACTCTGGTATGTCACCCATAATGTTGTGTGCATTTCAATATTTTGAGCAAAACTGTGCTCTTACCCTGCTAATTGAACCTTCACACTCTGCTCTTACTGGTGCAATGTGCAATCAATGAAGACTGGCTACCAGGCTGGTCCAATTTAGCCATGAAACCTCCCACACTAAAATGACAAGTGTTTCAGTTTCATTGTCTAACCCCTGTATATATATACATATAGTAAAGAAAGTTGGCCCAAGCACTAAACTCTGTGGTGCTCCACAATTAACCGTGGAGTTTGAAGATGATTTATTATTTACATGAACAAACTGGAATCTGTCAGACAAATAAGATTTAAACTAGCCTAGTGTTGTTCCCCTGATCCCTACGGCATATTCCAGCCTTTCTAAGAGAATATTGTGATCGACTGCATCAAATGCAGCACTGAGATCTATCAGAACAAGTACAGACACAAGTTCTGCTTCATTATCTGAGGCTAGGAGAATGTCATTAGTGACTTTCACTAGTGCTGTTTCCGTGCTATGATGAGCTCTGAAACCTGACTTAAACTCTTCAGATTATTACCGTCTAAATGGTTACACACTTGATTAGCAACTAGTTTCTCAAGAATTTTAGATAAAAACGGAAGATTGGATATAGGTCTGTCATTTAGAAAATCATCTTGATCAAGTAAAGGTTTCATAGGGAAAGGTTTAATTACAGCTACCTTAAAAGCTTGTGGTACATATCCATTTACTAAGGATAGATTAATCATATCTAAAATGGGGCTGGTAATCACTTCCTTAAACTTCCATCTCTCTTTTCAAGGACAATGGAGCTTCTATCTGTGTTGACAGTCTAATTCTTGCAAATACACTCAGACTTATATATTCGCACCCTCAAGATTGCACCGTACCCTTGCTAAATCTTTACTTTTATGTGTGTTCCTTACCCCAACTGAGGTTTTTGTACTACTTCTGACTGTATTCTGCTAAGAGTCTGAAATATGATTTTTTTCCCTCCTGTCTTACTTCACATATGTGATTTCATTCCCAGGAAGCTTCACTGGATCAAAACAGTCCAAACACAGTTCTGTTTCTACATTACTTCCAATGCTGTCTCACTTACTGAGGATGAAGTGATCATGTTTGGGAGTATGATGTTCCCCAAATGTTCGCCAATTATCAATGTAGCCCACATCGTTTTCAGGACACCACCTAGACAGTCAGCAGTTAAATGACAGCATGCGGCTAAACATTTCATCAATGGTCAGATCAGGGAGGGGACCAGAGAAAATTACGGAGTCCGACGTTGTTTTGGCAAACTTACACACTGAAGCAACACTAACTTTGGTGACCTCCGATTGGCATAACCAGGTTTGATTAACGCCAGTGTGAACAACAATCTTACTGTATTTACGTTTATCCTTAGCTAGCAGTTTCAGGTAGGATTTGATGTTGCCTGTTCTGGCCTCTGAAAAACATTTTGACTATGGTTGCTGGTGTCTCTAGTGCCACGTTTCTGACTATGGAGCTGCCAGTTACCAGACTCAGCTTCTCAACATGTTTCTCCCCGCTTCTCGCTGAGCGGGGAGAAACATGGGTTGTTGTGACCCATCGGCTGGGATGTAGGACTATGCTTTCTACGTATCGTCACCCAACCACCTTGAGGTCCTGGCTGCGCGGGTTCTGCTGAAGGACTGCTATGGGGAGCTACCCTCGGTGGCTCCTCGCTAGCTTGATGAGTAAAAGACATAGATCTGAATATGATAAACTTGTTAACAGTATAGAAAACTGGCTTTATACTGCCAGATACATCAATTTGTGTCATAGGTTCATTGTTCTGTGAGTGTGGAGCTTGGCAACAAACATGCCAGCAGCATAAGTAATAGTGTGTGTCCATTCATGTGTGTGTTTGACAGAGTTAGGTGCCATGCACTGTCTCTCAGTGACCTTGCTCTTTTATAACATAGTGACAAAACCACATAACGATTCACCCTGTTGGCAAAATCCACTTCATGCAATGCAATCAATGCAACACACTAGAATACTTTTGATATAAGATATATTAGAGCCATGGGTAAAACAAGCTGGTTAAAATGGAATCCAGTGTTAGATATTGGTTATTTTTAATCCGATCATCCATCTGTCCATCCCCTTTACAAGCTTAATACTGTGCAGTTTAATGCAGGGTGGCTGGTGACAATCTCAAGTGGTCAGTGACGGGAAGACATGCACCCAGCTCCATCAGGGGGCACCTCTGTATTTTTTTCATCTAACCAATATCTCCTCAAGAAATTGTCTGTGCCATGGTCTGTAGCTCTTTTTTCATTACGTTTTTGTAAAATTTCCATGCTCCAGGCCTCTTCCTTTGCACAGCTTGTATTGCTTCCCTTCAGCTTTAAGCTTATTGAGTGTTATAAACTTGAGTTTACATTTGTGGGTTTCCCTTCTGGTTCTTTCTTCTTCCCTGAAGTCAGAATGGTTCAAAATTATAGGTAGAACTAAACATTTATTTATTTAATGAATTTCATCCATTCTTTGTCAAATACTTGGAGATTCCTAGACAGGGTAAGGGTAAGATCCATCTCCAGCACCAGGAGGATACACCCTAAACAGGTTGTCAGGCCATCACAGAGAAACACAGCACAAACAACCAACACATTTCTCGAGGCAATTTAGAGAGACCAATTACCCTAACATACATATTTTTGTAAGAGCGAAAGCCAGGGAGAACACACACATGCACTGGGATAACAGGCAAACTCCACTCAGAAAGCCAGGGACTTTCCACCTGCAAGGCAACAACTCTAGAAACTGCACCACCATGCAGCTCTTCATCTGTCAAATTTGTATTTCTAACAAAATATGTTCATATTTCCAAAATGTTATTACACTTTTTAAAACATCAAGAGCTTAAGAAATGGACAGAAACAATACTCCTGTTTTTATACAGTTTGGGGTTTAGAGTTAAAAGTGAAATAAAAAAAGAAAACCTTGACTGAATTTGATCCTGTTTCACTGGTAAATTCCTTGAGATAACATTTTGGTTCAACTGGTGTTACATAAATACAATTAAGTGGATTGAATTGAAATTGATGGTAGACATAAACATGAGAATGGCTGCTTATCGATTTCCTGAGCAAGCGCATAGTTTCAGCCCAAGTACCCCTTCCCACAAACCCCTTAGATACATCAAAAAAAAAGACTAAAAATAAAAATAAGTCAAATAGACAGTTTTCTAGTTAAACTAGAATACTCTCTTTTTATGTGCATTGCTCTCTCACTATCCAACATCTGAAAGGGTATTGCCACAAATGAGTATATAAAATTACTATATAATACTGTCCAACTCAGCAAACTTTCAGCAATTTTTTTCCCATGCGTAAAAGGAATTAAACTTTACAGTCAGAAAACTGAGGAAGAAAAGCATCTTACCTACTGTTCCACCTGAGGAAAGGATGATATTACCTAGCTCGCAATAGCAGGGGTTTGCTCTTTGATTTTACTCTACATCTCCCAATGTCTTTCTCTTTTTCCACTTTTATATCCCCCAGGCTCTCCTTCTCTCCCCTTCCCTCTCACGCACAAATCTCAGTTCCAGTGGGGTGCATACTGCATACTGTAGGCAGCAGCCAGTCAGGAAACAGCAGCTTTGGCGACATTTGCTGTACACACGTTTAGCCTCACATGCTCACATGGAAACACTTATTATAGGATGGATACAGGCATACACAATATTCCGCCTCTCTCTGCTTCTCTGCTTCTCTGTCACTAACACACACACAAACAGACACACACACACTATTACACAAGTCAAACACATCTGTCATCTCTGACCATTTCATCCAAACATTCAGAAGATTATTCTTGTCTTTCCTTTTTTACATCAAGAACCTCAGATAAGTTTTGGCACTTAGTACGATTTTATTGCTTGCATTCTATATATAGCTTGGAAGCATTTATTGATGATGTCATTCTGATGTCATTCGGATGCCTGAGTTAAGAATGTTATGCAAGGCTCTGTTAACACAACACACACACACACACCCACAAAAATTAAAATTATATTATATATATATATATATATATATATATAATATAATATATATACATACACAGTGGGGAGAATGAATTTGCAGGTTTTCCCACTTTAAGCACGTAGAAGTCTTTAATTTTGTCATAGGTATTCTTAAACTGAGTGATAAAATCTAAAACAAAAATCCAGAAAATCACACAGTGTTTTTTGTAATTTATTAATTTGCATTTTATTGCATGATACGTTAGAAAAACAAAACTTAGTATTTGGTACAGAGACCTTTGTTTGCAATAACAGATATTAGCCGTTTCCTGTAGTTCTTGACCAGGTTTGCACACACTGCAGCAGGGATTTTGGACCACTCCTTCATACAGATCTTCTCCAGATCCTTCAGGTTTCGGGGCTGTCGATGGGCAATAGGGACTTTCAGCTCCCTCCAAAGATTTTTGATTAAGTTCAGGTCTGGGGACTGGCTTGGCTTAACTTGGAACTTGAGATGCTTCTTACAGAACCACTCCTTAGTTGCTCTGACTGTTTTCTTCGGGTCGTTGTCGTGCTGGAAGACTCAGCCACGACCCATCTTCAAAGCCCTTACTGAGGGAAGGAGGTTGTTGGCTAAGATCTCCCGATACATGGCCCCATCCAACCTCCCCTCGATATGGCGCAGTCGTCCTGTCCCCTTTGCACAAAAGCATACCCAAAGAATGATGTTCCCACCTCCATGCTTCATGGTAGGGATGATGTTCTTGGGGTTGTACTCATCCTTCTTCTTCCTCCAAACAAGGTGAGTGGAGACAAAAAGCTCTTTTTTGTCTCATCAGACCACATGTCCTTCTCCCATTCCTCCTCTGGATCATCCAGATGGTCTTTGGCAAACTTCAGACGGGCCTGAACATGCGCTGGTTTGAGCAGGGGGACCTTGCGTGCACTGCAGGATTTTAATCCATGGCGGCGTAGTGTGTTACTAATGATCTTCTTTGAGACTTTAGTTCCAGCTCTTTTCAGGTCAATGACTAGGTCATGCTGTGTAGTTTTAGGCTGATCCCTCACCTTAACAGCATCCCTGTCAGGGACCCTGATGTCCTTACACAGCTCTCTGTTCTTGGCCATTGTGGAGAGGTTGGAGTTTGTTTGATAAAGCATGCAGACAGGTGTCTTGTATACCAATAACCCAATAAACTGGGTAAGACAAACTGAGATTATAAGACATAATATGCCCTTCATTTTTGTGTTCATCAATGAGGAGTGCTGTATATTATTATATGTATGACCATGCATTGTACATACAGCTTCCTTATAATTGGAGTGGTATTTGTGCACCTGTGTACTGACCATACTTTTATTATCACCCGAGAATTTTCCACTCTAAATAGAATTAAGAGACAACTCGTTCAAGTCAAACCACATGATATTATATGGGGAATAGATGTCCCTGACGAATTTAAACATAGATAAACAGGAGATAAGATCTTGTTAGGTTTATTCCCATGGTTAAGTGTTGGAAAAAACATGCTCAGGTTAGAAACCACAGATTATAGGTTGGGGTTATTTGTTAATGCCGCTGATAAAGCTCTTGCAGGAATGTCCAAGGAAATAACAGCACTCCGCACAGTGGTACTGTAAAACAGGATGATGTTGGATTTGGTAACGGCCCCGTCTGGGGGAGTTTGCGCCCTTCTGAATGAGACCTGTTGCACCTACATCCTGATGAAACCGGAGATGGTTTCATCTTATCTGCATCTTATCTGCATCTTATGCTGCATACCTTTCCTCATCTCTTTGAGCTCAGATGAGGAAAGGTATGCAGCAGGATGTACACCCAGGACAAGGAGGCCTGTTCTCATGGCTTACCTATGGACCATGGTGGCAACTGCTATTGAAAATCATGTCTCCCTTCCTTATGATATTAGTGCCGTTTTGTTTTTTTCACCATGTGTATCATCCCTTGTATCAGAACAATGATTTCTAAGATGGTTGCAGGCAGAATTAGAACAATGCTGTCCCAGGATTACCAGCTGTTGGAGAGAGAGGATCCAGATCCTGATGACGACACGGAAATAGTTTAGTGCTAAATGAAGTGTGTGCATAAAGCCGAAAGGAAGTGTAGACATGGATGACTTGTTTTAAACTAATCAATAATAAACGGGAGGGAACTGTTGGAAGATTTGTACATAGATTATCATTGCTTAGTTTAAAAAGGTTCTTTATTCAAAATGATTTATCATTAAAAGACATTTTCATTTATTTAGTTTGGTGAACTTTGATAGAAGTGGTTTGAATACTTTTCACATTTATGTTGAGTGTTTTATAAACTATTAACACAATTGTCATCTTGCCTTAGAGTTGCATTTGGGTGTTTGCTATGCAGACCGAGCAGGAACTTGTGTGTGTGCTGAGGTGTTCTGGGAAGAGGGCTGTTTGCACCCCAGCCAATCTTCATGTCCTTGAATGCCAGATGTGAACATGTGTGCTGAATCAGTATCAGGAAACAGTAACTACCCCATTGGGCCTAGTTTATATTCATAGGGACCTCACTGATCGCTCCACAGCAACCCCTCAAAACTTTGGCACAAATCTACTGCTGCTGCCACCATGTTTAAGTGTGGGTTCTTCACACATAGTCCGTATTTGTTGCTATGGCCCAACAGGGTCGGTATTTTATTGAACACAGCATCAGCATACACGAAGCTCTGGACCTACATCTCTGCCTTCCTGCGTCAACACAACACATGTACGCCCCTTAGTGGTGGGTCAATGCTGAACAGTACATTACAGTATCTCACATTGTTACATTCTTTCTTTTTTTTTCTCTATGTGACACAATATTTTCAAAAGAAAACAGTAATGCACTCTATCAAAACAAAACAGTGCAGCAACGACTCTAACCATTTTCTTTCTTTTTTTTTGTTTCAATTTTTGTTTCCCTTTCACAATCATTTAAGCATCTGTTTATGTAGTAAAGTCCTTGTAGCGCTAAGGCTTACGAATAATTCTACGACATCTGGTCATCATTGGTCTCTCACTATTACCGGTATCAGTCTGAGTCTGAGGGTTTAACTGTGATTGTACAGTGCCTGCATGGGTTTCTACTAGGTCTAGAGTGTCACTGTCAGCTGGCTCTGTTTGGGATATTCTGTGAGAGTCTCTGAGGTGTCAATGGTACCTCCTGAGAACTGCACCAGCTCCATCACAACCTCATAGGATCTAGAGTTCACAGGGTTTCCCCAACCTCCATTCAGTGTGGGGCTCAAATGGCTGTACTCTGACAGAGTAGGGCATTCAGATCCCTTGCAGATCGGTTGTGGAAAGCACACTGACGCCATTGGTTGTCTAAAAGTGCCTGCTCCGCTTGAACCATTTTAGGCTGGAGAAGGCTGTTTTTCACTGGTAACAGAGTCCTTGTGCGGCGGCTCAGCAGTCTCTGTGCTGGGTTGTGCTGGGCTCTCCAGTCCTTGTGACGGTGTATTGCAGTGGTCCAAAAGCGCAAGGTAAGGGTCTCGTCCAGAAGTTTTGGCTTTGTGCAGCAGTCTCTTTGCCATTTTAACCGCCGTTTCTGTCGGGGTGCAACATTTTGGACTTTGTTTGTGGTTTTTGTGATGGTTTACTTTTGTCTAGATGTTTCTATTTTGGGTTTTGTATCATGTTTGTTTAGTTCTCTCGCTCCTAGTTCCTTTAGTGGTTGCTTTCCTATTATTTGTTATGGTTTTCTTATGATTATGATTGTTATTTGTTGTTATTCTAGTTCCCTTGTCTTCCTAGTATTCTCTAGTGTAGTTTCTCATTTAGTATCTCTGTGTTAATTTATGGTTTTATTTGTTCTCTTTCCGCACTTCTTGTTTACAAGTTTATTTTCTCTGTTCCTCCTCGTCTTGGTTCTCCATCTGTGGTTTATTCTATTCTGTGTTAGTTCTCTTTATCCTGTTCTTTCTTGCATAGTTCCTTATGTTTAGTTTCTATAGTTCTAGTTCTCCCTCCTGTTAGGTCAGCTTTAGTTATTGTTTACATCTTGGTTTGTATTTATTTTAGTCCTCACATCTTCTTCTTCATTCCCTGTTTGGTTCAGTCAGTTTTTATTTAGTTTTGTTTTCTTTTGTACTTAGGGTTTCTTTATGGTTTCTTTGATAGATCTTAGGTTGTGGTGTTCTTTTGTTCCCCCTAGTTTCTCTGTTTACTTTAGTTAATCATTATTCTAGGTTCTTATGTTTCTTTGGTTATTTATCTTTGTCCATGGCTTCTTTTAGTTCTGGTTCCCTGATTCTTGTTTATTCAGTCATTTACTTAGAGTTTTGCTTTGTAGTCATGTTGCCCCCTGGATTTATG
Organism: Crenichthys baileyi; assembly: GCA_036173005.1. Taxonomy (NCBI): domain Eukaryota; kingdom Metazoa; phylum Chordata; class Actinopteri; order Cyprinodontiformes; family Goodeidae; genus Crenichthys; species Crenichthys baileyi. The sequence continues at coordinate 27,403 of JAHHUM010000731.1, read as the reverse complement.
TTATAGTCTAGCTCTCGTGTTCCCTTTCGTTTTATAGCCTTGTCTTCTTAACTACTATTCATATTCCCTCAGTTCTCTGCAGCCTGGTTCACACCTGTTTTCCATTCTCCTCTGATTTCCTGCCTCTGTGTCTCATTGGTTCATACCTCACTCCCCTCTGCTTATAAGCTCTCTGGTTCTCTTTGTTCTTTGCTGGCTCCTTCCGTCCGTCCACTACTATGTCTATGTTCAGTTTTGCTACATTCCTGCAGTGTGACTTCATGTAAGTTTTTGGCTCAGCTCCAGTTTACTCCTGCAGTTATTATGCTACGTTTTGCTATGTTTTGGAAACTTTATGGATTTAGACTATGCTACGTTTTTGCTACGTTTTGGAAAGACCGTTACATAAAGTTGAAGTCTACCTTTAATCATGCTGCTACCCAGCTCTTGTCTGCACTTTGGTCCGCCTGAAACCAAGACCGCTTTTCCGTTACTCTGTGGATAACCTGGAGATGAGGTTTTGTGTTTGAACTCCCACAGCTGGCTAAATCTTCGGACCTCCTGGGATGCATATTGAGGTCCATTGTCCGAAACTACTGTGTTTGGGATGCCATATCGGGCAAAATGCGCTTTTATCTTCTTTGTCACCGTGGTAGCCTTAGTATCTGGGAAAAAAGTCTTTTTCCCAATAGTTAGAATAATAGTCCACAGTTACATGGTAGTTCTTGTTGTCAAACTGAAAAAGATCAAGCCCCACTTTGGCCCATGGCCTGCTTGGCACATTGTGCAGATTTAAAGCCTCTTTGTGTTGTCTGTCATCTACTAACGTGCAGATATCAAAGCGAGCTACAGGGGTTGGACAATGAAACTGAAACACCTGGTTTTAGACCACAATAATTTATTAGTATGGTGTTGGGCCTCCTTTTGCGGCCAATACAGTGTCAATTCGTCTTGGGAATGACATATACAAGTCCTGCACAGTGGTCAGAGGGATTTTAAGCCATTCTTCTTGCAGGATAGTGGCCAGGTCACTACGTGATACTGGTGGAGGAAAACGTTTCCTGACTCGCTCCTCCAAAACACCCCAAAGTGGCTCAATATTATTTAGATCTGGTGACTGTGCAGGCCATGGGAGATGTTCAACTTCACTTTCATGTTCATCAAACCAATCTTTCACCAGTCTTGCTGTGTGTATTGGTGCATTGTCATCCTGATACACAGCACCGCCGTCAGGATACAATGTTTGAACCATTGGATGCACATGGTCCTCAAGAATGGTGCGGTAGTCCTTGGCAGTGACGCGCCCATCTAGCACAAGTATTGGGCCAAGGGAATGCCATGATATGGCAGCCCAAACCATCACTGATCCACCCCCATGCTTCACTCTAGGCATGCAACAGTCTGGGTGGTACACTTCTTTGGGGCTTCTCCACACCGTAACTCTCCCAGATGTGGGGAAAACAGTAAAGGTGGACTCATCAGAGAACAATACATGTTTCACATTGTCCACAGCCCAAGATTTGCGCTCCTTGCACCATTGAAACCGACGTTTGGCATTGGCATGAGTGACCAAAGGTTTGGGTATAGCAGCCCGGCCGTGTATATTGACCCTGTGGAGCTCCCAACGGACAGTTCTGGTGGAAACAGGAGAGTTGAGGTGCACATTTAATTCTGCCGTGATTTGGGGAGCCGTGGTTTTATGTTTTTTGGATACAATCCGAGTTAGCACCCGAACAACCCTTTCAGACAGCTTCCTCTTGCGTCCACAGTTAATCCTGTTGGATGTGGTTCGTCCTTCTTGGTGGTATGCTGACATTACCCTGGATACCGTGGCTCTTGATACATCACAAAGACTTGCTGTCTTGGTCACAGATGCGCCAGCAAGACGTGCACCAACAATTTGTCCTCTTTTGAACTCTGGTATGTCACCCCATAATGTTGTGTGCATTTCAATATTTTTAGCAAAACTGTGCTCTTACCCTGCTAATTGAAGCTTCACACTCTGCTCTTACTGGTGCAATGTGCAATCAATGAAGACTGGCTACCAGGCTGGTCCAATTCAATTTAGCCATGAAACCTCCCACACTAAAATGACAGGTGTTTCAGTTTCATTGTCCAACCCCTGTATGTGTGACTTTATATGGTCGTTCATGCCAATCCAGTAGACACATTCTCTTGCTCTTCGAAGACATCCTTCTGCCCCGACATGAGAGGAGTGCAGATGGCAAGTGATGTCTTTTTGCAGGGATTATGGAATAACAGCACGATCACCACAAATCCTGGTAACTTAGTTCCTCCTGGAATGAGTAGTAGGGTTTAATTTCCTGTGGTACAGCCCTTTTATCTGATGGCCATCCTTTCATCATCATTTGGATCACAGTTTGTAGTGTATAATAGTCTTTTTGAGCTGTCCTAATCTGGCTCAAAGTGTCACCTGAAATGGGTAGGTGTTGTATCCAGCGGATGGTATCCAGCAGAGAGCCGAGGCCCCTTAGCCAGCGCGGAGCCACTGAGGGTAGCTCCCCGTAGCAGTCCTTCAGCAGAGCCCACGCAGCCTGGGCCTCAGGCCGGCTGGGTGACGGTACGTAGAAAGCATAGTCCTAGATCCCAGCCCACAGGTCACCACCAACCCGTCTGCGTTTCTAACAGATTTTCCTCGCTCAGCGACACACCCGCTGAGAAGCCAGCTCTGGTAATTGGCAGCTCCATAGTCAGAAACTCAGCACTAGAGACACTAATGACCATAGTCAAATGTGTGCCAGGGGCCAGAACAGGCGACATCAAATCCTACCTGAAACTGCTGGCTAAGGATAAGCGTAAATACAGTAAGATTGTTATTCACGATGGTGGTAATGACACCCGGTTACGTCAATCGGAGGTCACCAAAATTAGTGTTCCTTCGGTGTGTAAGTTAGCCAAAACACTGTCGGACTCCGTAATTTTCTCAGGTCATCTCCCTGATCTGACCAGTGACGACAAGTTCAAAGGCTCACAGCATTTGATAGGCACAAAGCACAATTCAATGAATACAAGCTGAAAGAAGTCTTCAGTGCTCCTTTATGCAAAAAACAAAGCTAGAAACAGCTGCTGCAAAAACAGCTCTCTAGTTAGAGACAATAGAGTGCTCTCTTCATAAGGGCATCACCTCCTGTCTGAAACTGCTCTGGCAGTTTACTCCATTTCTCTACAAATTTAAAAACAGATTCAGCAAGGTTATGAGAACATTTTAATGAACTCTTTTGCATTCAACTGTATATAACTGTTGGTTAAAACAGAATTACTTCTCCATACCTAAAGCATGAGATAATTTTTCCATGACAGGTTCAATATTCTGACAAAACGCTGTTTTTTTTGCCGCTTTGAGACATTTTTGGCTTGCTTTTTGGTTGCTTCTGTAATCATCTCAATATTAATTTTAATATCTTTAAACTCAAACGAAGTAGAGTAAGTAAGTATGTAAACAGCTACTCTCTTGAATATTTAATCCTTAGTTTCCGTCATCCAAATTGCAAAGCACTAAAACCACTTCTGTTTGTTGTTTTGTACCGTCCACCAGGCCCTTACTCTCAATTTTTAGATCAGTTTCAGACCTTTTATCTGACTTAGTGTTAAATACAGATAAGGTTATTATAGTGGGGGATTTTAACATTCATGTTGACACTGAAAGTGATAGCCTAAATATAGCCTTTAATGCTATCTTAGACTCTATTTGCATTGCTCAAAATATTAACAAACCTCACCCACCTTTGTCTTCATTCTCTGGACCTTGTGCTGACATATGGCATTGAGTGTAAAGACATAACAATATTTTCTCATAACCCTATCCTGTCTGACCATTTTTTAATAACCTTTGAGTTTAATTTAACCGAGTACTCCACACCTGAAAGAAAATTTCATTATAGTAGATCATTATCAGAAAATGCTGTAAAAACCTTTAAAGAATCTGTTCCACTTTTAATTTCCTCATTATCACAGAACAACACAGTGGAGGGCAATAATTTTGATTCTTCCCCTTCACAAATTGATTCTCTTGTTCATAGTGTTACTTCATCATTGTGTGGTGCATTAGACAATGCAGCCCCCTTGAAAAAGAAGGCAATTATTCATTGGAGGCTGGCTCCCTGGTTTAATTCAGAGCTGCGTACTTTAAAGCACAATGTTAGAAAATTGGAGAGAAAATGGCGCTCTACACACCTAGAGGATTCCTACTTAATCTGGAAAAATAGCCTACTGTTGTATAAAAAGACACTTCGCCAAGCCAGAACAGCTTATTTCTCATCATTAATAGAAGAGAACAAGAATAATCCTAGGTTTCTCTTTAGTACAGTTGCAAAACTTACATAGACTCATAGCTCTGTTGAGCCATCTATTCCCTTAGCTCTCAGCAATCATGACTTTATGGGATTCTTCTTAAATAAAATTGATTCTAATAAAAATAAAATCTTTGACATACTCCCGAAGATGATTACTTCATCCTCAGCAAGTGAGACAACATTGGAAGTAACTGTAGAACCTGATCTGGGGTTGGACTGTTTTGATCCTGTGGAGCTTCCTGAGTTATCATAAATATTAGCTTCATCTAAACCTTCAACTTGTAAGCCAGACCCAATCCCAACCAAGTTACTTAAGGAAGTGTTCCCTCTGATTACCAGCCCCATCATAGATATGATTAATCTATCCTTAGTAAATGGACATGTATCACAAGCTTTTAAGGTAGCTGTAATTAAACCTTTACTTAAGAAACCTTCGCTTGATCGAGGTGACTTGGGAAATTACAGGCCTATATCCAATCTTCCATTCTTATCTAAAATTCCTGAGAAAATAGTTGCTAAACAAATGTGTGAGCATTTACACAGCAATGACCTGTTTGAAGAGTTTCAGTCAGGCTTCAGAGCTCATCATAGTACTGAAACAGCTCTGCTGAAAGTCACTAATGATAATCTTCTAGCCTCAGATAATGGACTTGTGTCTGTACTTGTCCTGTTAGATCTCAGTGCTGCATTTGATACAGTTGACCATAATATTCTCTTAGAAAGGCTGGAATATGCTGTAGGGATCAGAGGAACAGCACTAGGCTGGTTTAAATCTTATCTGTCTGACAGATTCCAGTTTGTTCATGTAAATGATAAATCATCTTTAAACTCCGGGGTTAATTGTGGAGTACTACAGGGTTCAGTACTTGGGCCAATTCTCTTTCCTATATATATATATGCATCCAATAGGTCAAATTATCAGGCAGCATAGGATAAATTTTCACTGTTACGCTGATGATACTCAGCTTTACTTATCTATAAATCCTGATGAACCCAACCAGTTAGATAGACTACAAGCATGTCTTGAAGATATAAAAACTTGGATGACTTTAATTTTTTTGCCTCTAAACTCAGACAAGACAGAAGTTGTCGTCTTTGGACCGGAGTCTTTAAAAAAGAAACTGCTTAATCAATCACTTAACCTGGATGGCATTAAATCGACCTCTGGTAATAAAGTAAAAAACCTTGGTGTTATATTTGACCAGGACATGTCATTTAAATTCCATATTAAACAGGTTTCTAGGATTTCCTTCTTTCACCTCCAGAACATTGCCAAAATTAGAAATATCCTGTCCAGGAGTGACGCTGAAAAACTAGTCCATGCATTTGTTACTTCAAGGCTGGACTATTGTAATTCTTTACTATCAGGATGTCCACAAAATGCAGTTAAAAGCCTTCAGCTGATTCAAAGTACTGCAGCAAGAGTTCTGATGAAAATTTAAGAGCGATCATATTTCTCATATTTTAGCTTCCCTTCACTGGCTCCCTGTTAAATCCAGAATAGAATTTAAATTTCTCCTCCTCACTTATAAAGCCCTTAATGATCTAGCTCCATCATACATTAGAGATCTGAATGTTCCATATGTTCCTAACAGGGAACTTCATTCTCAGACTGCAGGTTTATTGGTGGTTCCTAGAGTCTCTAGAAGTAGAATGGGAGGCAGATCCTTTAGTTATCAGGCTCCTCCCCTGGTGAACCAGCTCCCAGTTTTGGTCCGTGAGGCGGACACCCTGTCTACTTTTAAGGCTAGGCTTAAAACCTTCCTTTTTGATAAAGCTTATAGTTAGAGTGGCTTAGTTTATCATGGAGGGAGCCTTCCTCCCTCCCTGTTGGATGGAGTAAGGGGGAGTCAGGTTTAGCCTAAACCGGCTCAGTTATGGTTGAGGTGCAAACACACCCTCCATTTCCGATACCTGTATGACCCCTTCTCTTTTCCAATGGTTATAATCAGACTGATAGAGAGAGGTATCCCAATCCTTGTGGTTTTTAGTATAACAGTGACCATCAGTGGGACCCTTTGTGGGGTGCCTTGAAATGACATTGTTGAAAATAAGTGCCATGTAACTAAATAATTTGAACTAAAAATGTCTGTGTAGTTATGCTGCTATAGGCTTAGGCTGCTGCAGGACATAATGACCACTTTCACCCTCTTCGCTACTCTCCAATTTTGCATTATTTGCTGTTATTTCAGCTTTTAACTTTATGTTCTCTCTCTTTTCTCTTCCTATAAGCTACACCTGGCCTGACTGTGTGTCTACCTGTGAAACCTTTCTGGATGGGGGCATCGTCCAAGCTTCTGCTGGCAAAAGCTTAATGCTCACCCTCTACCGATGATCCACATGGCCCTGTCTTTCAGTGTTTATGTCATTGTTATTTATATAGATCTGACCCACATACAAAAGTACACTCGGAAAAACTGAATCAGTAAAATGGAGTTTTATTTTCAGCAAATAATCAGGAACGTGAACGGGCGGTTCGCCAACTGTATGGAAAGAGGGGGAAGAGAACTGGTGAAACAAAGAACTAATATAATGCAGAGTTAGCTGAGCTTGTTACCACTAAAGGCAAAGCACTCTGGTGTCGAAGTGCTGGCAGCCTCCTGCTTAAGTACTCCTCCATGCAATCGGCAGAATAAGTCGCACCTGTCACCCAGCGCACCTGAAAACTCCAGCACCATCTGAAAAAACTGAAGAAATGTTGCAAGCACAATATACACACAACCCAGACCCCAACAGTTTAACCCTTTCTCTCTCCTAGATATAGCTACTGACTGAGCTTCTACTGTGACTAACTCTATGTGCTCTCTTTCAGACTCTAACCTTGAAAACTGGCTCAGAGTTTATCAGTTCTTTCTTTCTAGATGAAACGACTAAAGGAGCTACATCCACTAACATTTACTTTTCCTTCCCATTGAAAATACTCCTGGATCAGTGCTTCTGTGTTCTTTTTGTGTCTCTGCTCAGTTCTCTAAAACCCCCAGTGGGTGGTGGTATATGGTCGCTCACACTGAGCCTGGTTCTGCTGGAGGTTTCTTCCTGTTAAAAGGGAATTTTTCCTCTCCACTGTCGCTATATGCATGCTCAGTATGAGGGATTGCTGCAAAGTCAACGCCAGTGACTGTCCACTCTCTCTACATGCACATCCAGGAGGAGTGACAGCTAAAAGTCTCTGACTCGATGCAATCTGCTGGGTTTCCTTAGATAGAAAAACTTTTTATCTAATTTGAATAAATACCTGAATCTGACTACACTGTTCAATGGTTACGATTAATTGGAATGTATGTACCTGACTTTTGTGAAGTGCCTTGAGACAACATGTGTTGTGAATTGGCGCTATATAAATAAACTGAATTGAAATTGAATTACCCGGCAACCCTACGGAGGAAGCTCATTTCAACCGCTTGTATCCGGGACCTCGTTCTTTCTGTCATGACCCAAAGGTCATGGCCATAGCTGAAGGTAGGAACGTAGACAAACCGGTAAATCGAGAGATTCGCTTTTCGGCTCAGCACTCTTTTCACTACAACGGACCAGCACAGTCACCCCATTACTGCGGCAGCCGCACCGATTCATCTGTCGATCTCCCGCTCCATTCTTCCCTCACTCGTGAACAAGACCCCGAGATACTTGAACTCCTACTTGAGCCAGGAACTCCCCTCCAACCTGAAGAGGGCAAGCCACCCTTTTCCAGTCGGGAACCAGGGCCTCGGACTTGGAGGAGATGATCTTCATCCCAGCCGCTTCACACTCGGCAGCGAACCCACCCCAGCGCATGCTGTAGGTCTTGGCTACAGGAGGCCAGCAGGACCACGTCATCTGCAAAAAGAAGAGACGAAATCCACTGGTCCCCAAACCAGACCCCCTTTGGCTGCGCCTAGAAATCCTGTCCATAAAAGTTATGAACAGGACCGGTGACAAAGGGCAGCCCTGCCGTAGTCCAACATGCACCGGGAACAGGTCCGACTTAGTGCCGGCGATGCGGATGGCCCCTAATAAAGGGCCCCCGATTCCATACTCCTGGAGCACCCCCAAAGGGCACCACGAGGGACACAGTCGAATGCTTTCTCCAGGTCCACAAAACACATGTGGACCGGTTGGGCAAACTCCCATGAACCCTCGAGTACGCTGTAGAGGGTATAGAGCCGGTCCAGTGTTCCACGGCCGGGACAAAAACCACACAGCTCCTCCTGAAGCCGAGGTTTGACTATCGGCCGGACTTTCCTCTCCAATACCCTGGCATAGGCCCTACCAAGGAGGCTGAGTAGTGCAATCCCCCTATAGTTTGAACACACTCTAAGGTTAACCTTCTTATGAAGGGGGACCACCACCCCAGTCTGCCTGTCCAGAGGCACTGTCCCCGACCGCCACGCAATGTTGAAGAGGCATGTCAATCATGACAGCCCTACAACATCTAGAGACTTGAGGTACTCAGGGTGGATCTCATCCACCCCCGAAGCCCTGCCACTGTGGAGCTTTTTAACCACCTCGGTGACTTCAGCCTGGGTGATGATAAATATCTATTAAAATAATATAAATTAATATCTACACCACCTCAATAATACACCCTTTTCTGGATCTGTTCTTTTTAACTCAGAGGATATACATCACAATCGCAAGATAGCATACATGAGAAGGTTTACTCACTTTAATAAGCCTCTCCAATAGAGTACAGTTCTCTGATATGATAAGCTTCACAATTGTTTTCATACTACTCTATTATTGCTGCATGAATTCTGTATGAAGATTTCAGTTCATTCAAGACGGTCTCTAATATTGTTTTCACACTCTGATCCTCTGCTTTTAAGCCTCGTTGTGTCAGCAGATTCTGGATACCAGGAATGAGCTGCACAGGTCGGAGTCGACAAATCTTCAGTGGAAAAGAGGTACTGCCTCAGGACACAATGCTACTTAAGGAGCCAAACAATTGGAAGGAATGTAACAAATACACACAGTTGCAGTTTTCAAGGCATAGATAGGCCCAAGTATGCATAAAAAAAACCTAAAAAAAAACTTTTTTTAACATTTGTACATAGAGGTTGGGGTTCAGGCAGCAATGGAAGTAGGATATCCACGTCTCCATCGCGTGCTGTAGCTCACAGCTAGAGGACACAACATTCAGCATCAGAATCAGAATCAGCTTTAATGCCAAGTTTGTACATACAAACAAGGAATTTGACTCCGGTACACTTTGCTCTTTGGTTTTTGTTTTTGCACTACATCAGAAGGGTGTCCACAAAGATGCCGACACAGTAGGGCAGCCAGGTACTTGTGAATGTGAGATGCATAAGGTGGTAAATAAAGAACATTTGTGTATCTGTTAACACCTAAATCTAAACACCTGTGCGTCTGAATGTGAGGGCGCCTGTGTATACAAGATTTTCCATAAAAATAAGCAATTGTGCGAGTGTGAGGAGCCACACTCTTGCCCCCTGGACCTGGGATAGATACGAAACAGTGGAGATCCGAAACATAGACATCCAAAGGCTCCCCAGAGCACAGGTTTCCCAGGAGAACCATTGCCAGGACTACCGTAACCACCCCAGAGAAGAGCAGGGGAGAGTCCCAGGGCAACCACCCAGCAGCCACAGTGCAGAAGCCCCAGGGAGCTGCAGCAACAAGCCCACAGGCCCCGCTGGCAGCCGTCTATGCCCGAGCAGATCCAGCCATGGACACAGAGACCCGAGACCATGGGACCTATCACTCCCCAAGCAGAGGCCCGACAGAGACCAAGGGTTCATGTCTCAGCAAGAAGCCACTGGGAGTGAGCCGGCACACAAACATAAGCACCCAGCCATGGACACCAAGAACCACAAGAACACAAGCAGGCAGAGACACCAACCACCGGCAGGTAGTGTGGCAGGGAGGAAATAGGCCCCACATTTGATGGGGGTCTAAACTGATCTAGGAGAGGTAGCAGTGCAAGACCTAACCTGACACAAAAAACAGGCACACACACAGTCACAATCACACATTCCCACCCTCATGCGTACACATAAAAACACGCACTCCCATGCACCCAGCGTAAAGAAAAACAACAATGGATGTCGCACACTCACTCACACTTCCCATACATCACCACCTGAACCCGAGTGACCCTGGCCCGGACCCCTCCACCCTGCCCCGATCCCAGTCCCCAACGTCCTCATCCTCATACAGAGATGGAAATGTACAAAAGAGGGGTCTACATGGTCCAAGCCACCACAGGATGAAACAGTCCCAACCTCTCAATGAATTCTGATCTTAACCGCATGAGCCCCCCACCCCCCATGAACCCCAACATGAATTTCCCCACAGGGCCACCCCCAACCTGGACACAGATATCGAACACATGCCCCTGAACCCAAATACCATGAATCCCCTCCCCACAGGGGCACAACCACACAGGTGAGCTCCATCCACGAAAAGCCAATACAGCCCCGTTCCAAGCATCCCCTGCATCCTGTCCCCCACCACACAGCACGCTGTGGCGGCAGGGCAAGGTCCCCACGCAACGCCACCTCAGCCTCCGCCCACAGTGGCAACAGGGCAGACACCACCAAGAACCACGCAGACAATGGAACCCCCGTCCCCACACCAAGACGGGGCAAACTCATCCAGCAAGAGGTCCCCTGCCAGCGGCATTATCCTTGCTCAGCTCCATCGCCGCTCAGCCAATCCAAATGCCGGTGACCACATATCCAAGAAGAAGACCCCCCCCCCCGGCATCAGCCCCGGCCCACCTGTTCATGAGAAGGAAACATGCACCAGCCGTTTATAAACTAGGTTTCTGATCACATAACTGATCCTGACTTTTACTGCTCTTAAGAATAACAGTTTAAAACTTTAAAGAGCTGTAATTCACATGTTTATTGATATAAGAAATACCATGAAGTAAAAACTTAAGTATTCCCGTACCCATAAATTAAGAAAAACAACAGAACTCATTTCTGCCATGTTTAGCTCTCATCGATCTTGTAAAGTTCTGGTGACAGTCTGTTTGCGTGTTCAGCAGGACGATTAGTTGTGACGGTCTGCAGGCAGATCTTCCATATTAATAAGCAGGCACAGCCCAGGTTGTCCCTCGACTCCAGGGTAGGAGTTAGAGGTGGACACAGAGGTGGCTATATGTGCATAAGGTCTCCAAAAACAGCTTCACTATAAAACCCTAAAACGGTCTGCATGATGCAGGCGCGGAACATGTGAAACTTCTTAGTCTGCGAGAAAAATAAGTTATAGCTTTAAATATTGGTCCCAGTTAGGGGCGTTGTTACATATAAAGGTACAATGAGTACGGAAGGAGGTTTGAATAAAATAAAGCCCAGACCCAGACATGGCTTTGTAAAAAAATGGTCCTACTAATAAAGAATAATTTATAACCCCAATTAAATATATATTTTTAAAAGAAATATTAATTTTATTATTTGTTTTATTTTTTTGTTATGTTATGCTGTATCCTACTCACCTATATCTACTCACTATATCCTACTCACCTATATGCTCATCCTATATGCTATATCCTACTCACCTATATCCTACTCACCTATATCTACACCACCTAAAGTTTAGGTGGTGTAGATATTTATTTATTTATTTATATTTATACACCTTTTTCAGGATCTGTTCTTTTCTCATCTCATTCTCCTACAGACACTGCTTAAGTAATGACGAGAGCAACTCAGAGGATATACATTTATTCAGAAAGTCACGAGATAGCATACATGAGAAGGTTCACTCTCTTTAATAATAAGTCTCTCCAATAAAGTACCGTTCTCTTATACGATAAACTTCACAATTGTTTTCATACTACTCTGCATCGACCTCATCCACTGGTCCTGTATTGCTTTCAACAACACTCTCCCCTTCCTCTTGGGTCTCTTCGTGTTAGGTACTTAATTTAGAAACTCGCTCAGAGATGGTGCTCCCGACAAAGAGGATAAGGACATAGAGTAGAAGACGGGAGACTGAGGGGGGTACGGACCCATATTGGAGCTTCTAGAGGAGTCAGGATAGAATACGGTCTCCTGTGACCCAGTATATGCAGGCAACTCAAGAAGTCCCTCTGCTCCATTCATTGTAAGGATTCGTAGTCTGTCCTTTTCTTCAGAAGAGTGAAGATCGCATCTGACCTCGCTCTCTTTATATATACTATGGGGGTGGGGGGTGTGGGTGTTTGTGTGTGTGTGAAATGACACAACAATATAAAACCAGTATCTGGGGGGTATGGGAATACATTTTTATTCTGGTTTCTTTGAAATACACTCATATGCAAGGTCACACGGAGCCTAGCCTAGCAGCTCGAGAAACAGCTTCCATCTGCTCCTTGACGTGAATAAAGAACCTTGTAGTAATACCCCTGTGTGTGCGCATGTGTGTGTGTGTGCGTGTGTGTGTGTGTGTGTGTGTGCAATGTCACACAGAGAGGTACCAGGCAATGTCATGACACACGCTCGGAGCACCTCTCACTCTCCACTCGGAAGCTATTGATTAAAACATAAAAAAATAAAAAATAAATTTTAAAAAGACAAAAAACTGATAATGTGAGGTGTGGGGACACTCGGCACGCTTTCCTGCACCCACGCGGTACAATGAGCACTCGATGCGTTTACTTTCCAGGATTGCCGAGCTCTGGTCGTTCCGTGACATTAGACGAGACAAGTTTTGTCGTTCGCGCTGCGTGCATAGTGAGGCCCGCAAGGACCTTGGACAGGACCTTGGGTGAGACTAGATGGTGGTCCACAACGCTTTTGATTAGAGCAGCCCCGACCTCCGGCTTTAAACAAATCCTTCCTTCCTTGATCATGTAGACCCAAGTGTCTCACTTGCCTTGTCACTGTCCCGGAACATGAACTGAGTAAAGGGTGTCTATGTCGATTTTGTATAAGAACGCCAAGAGAAAGGATCTCGTTAGCACCTCACTTGACATCACATGGGAGTTAAAGCCACCCGATGTCAAAACGTGTCAATGCATCGGATGATAAGAACCTCTCCCTCGGAGAGCATGAAGGCCCACCAGTATGGGTCGTTGTATTTCCGTTTCTCTCCAGACAGTGGAACCATGCTTTCCTTTTTTGTTTTGTAGAACATTGCCGCTAGAAAGGCTCTTGTCAGCACCTCAGGAAACGTGAGTTCGGTCCAGTCTGGACTTAAATGTATCTGTCCACCCACGATCTTGATGACGACGGTGGTCATTCTCTGGTCTGGCTTTGCCTCGTTTTTGCTCATGACGTACAAGTAAAGTTGGTGATAGGAGAGTAGGTGATAAAAGGAAGGGGGATAAAAAGGTCAACTGTTACATATATGTGATATATACACTCATCGGCCACTTTATTAGGTACACCTGTCCAACTGCTCGTTAACGCAAATTTCTAATCAGCCAATCACATGGCGGCGACTCAATGCATTTAGGCATGTAGACATGGTCAACACGATCTGCTGCAGTTCAAACTGAGCATCAGAATGGGGAAGAAAGGTGATTTAAGTGACTTTGAATAAGGCATGGTTGTTGGTGCCAGACGGGCTGCTCTGAGTATTTCAGAAACTGCTGATCCACTGGGATTTTCACGCACTACCATCTCTAGGGTTTACAGAGATTGGTCCGAAAAAGAGAGAATATCCAGTGAGCGGCAGTTCTGTGGGCACAAATGCCTTGTGCCAGAGGTCAGAGGAGAATGGCTAGACTGGTAACACTGGTAACTAGTAACTCAAATAACCACTCGTGACAACCAAAGCATGCAGAAGAGCATCTCTGAATACACAACACGTCGAACCTTGAGGCAGATGGGCTCCAGCAGCAGAAGACCACACCGGGGTGCCACTCCTGTCAGCTAAGAACAGGAAACTGAGGCTACAATTCACACAGGCTCACCATAATTGGACAATAGAAGATTGGAAAAACGTCTAATGAGTCTCGATTTCTGCTGTGACATTCGGATGGTAGGGTCAGAATTTGGCGTCAACAACATGAAAGCGTGGATCCATCCTGCCTTGCATCAACAGTTCAGGCTGCTGGTGGTGGTGTAATGGTGTGGGGGATATTTTCTTGGCACACTTTGGGCCCCTTAGTACCAATTGAGCATTGAGTCAACACCAGAGCCTACCCGAGTATTGTTGCTGACCATATCCATCCCTCTATGACCACAGTGTACCCATCTTCTGATGGTTACTTCCAGCAGGATAATGCACCATGTCATAAAGCATGAATCATCAAATGACAATGAGTTCACTGTACTCCAATGGCCTCCACAGTCACCAGATCTTAATCCAATAGAGCACGTTTGGGATGTGGTGGAACGGGAGATTAGCATCATGGATGTGCAGCCGAGAAATCTGCAGCATTTGTGTGATGCTATCATGTCAATATGGACCAAACTCTCGGAGTGTCATAGTTCGAACTGCCAACTTGACCCACATGCAGAGAACACTCAGAAAGAGAACGTTTTAGTTATTTTATTAAAGAACTGGAGCGAAGGTCCGGGAACAGGGAAGCAGGGCAGAACTGTGACAGAGGAACCAGAGTAAGTATTCAATAATATAAATAATGAAACGCAGACTGCAATTATGCTTACTGATGGGGCGGCGGTATTTGCCAGGGAGAGAACGCGTCGGGACTGAGTGCTGATCCTGAGATAGATGCCGACAGGAGCCAGAGTGATAGTCCTTTGAGGAGAGTGGACAGGGTTCGCCACTGAGACGGTACGCTGATCCGGTTTGACTGCCAGCCAAGGTAAGATATCCGTTGAGGTTCACGGTCCGTGGGGGTTTCCAAAGATTCTTCGAAACGAAGGCAATGATGCATAGGGCAAGATCACAGGGGCAAAACAGTCAGCCGCTGATGAGCTGGCAGTCCTCCTTCTTATAGCACCGTGGCTGATGACCAGATGAGCTACACCTGTCACCCTCCAGATTCCAGGACCCCTGCGACACCTAGTGGAAGACTAACATCAATGACAAATGAAACAAAAACAACAACAGAAAAAAGTGAGTAAATAAAAAAATATATAGAAATGGAACAGAATGCAATAGAGGCTTATTTTAGGACACCTTGCCGAGTCCTAAAATAAGAGTATTAGGTGGGAGGATGTGGTTTTACATAAAGTCCGACCTTACAGGCTTTACATATTCCGACCATTTTGACCAAATCCTATAAAATGTATCTTTTTGTATCCTGAGAGAAAATGTAATCTTTTCCATGATATAAATTTCATGCATAATAGCAATCCTTTCCTCAATGGTAGGTGGTTCCGTTTTCAGCCATCTTCGTGTGATAGCCTTTTTGCTGGCTGCAATAAGTAAACCAAATAAATTTTTTATCTTCTCTATCCAACTTTTGTTGTACTTCACCCATATACATAGTGATACATTTAAAAGGAATCTTAACTCCAAAAACATGTTCTACGTGACCTTGTACCTCCTTCCAGAAGTGTCTACTAACCTGGCAGCCCCAAAACATATGTTCATGTGTGGCTCCCCCAGTTCCACACAGTCTCCAACATGAGGATTGGTGTTATGAAAAACCACATAATGTTCTTCCAACAAAACTCCTGACATACATTTGATGCTGTGAAGGTCCACTGAAGTTGGCATATGTTTTCCCAAGTGTCAGTTGAGATCAGTTCATTTAATTCAGCCTCCCACTTCTTCTTGATGTAGTCAGTACTCCCTTGTTTTGAAAGCTGAATTCCATTGTACAATCTGGAAATCACTTTATTACACTGTCCCAGACTCATTAATGATCAGAAGACCTCTAGAAATCCAACATTGCTATCACTCAAGGGTTGTTTCAGAATTTGGTTAAAATAATGTCTGACTTGAAGGTATCTATAGTAGTCAGCCTTTTCTAATCCATACTCAATTTGTAAAGCTTCAAAACTTGACCCTTTGTGAAGAAATGAATTGTAGCATGTGAGGTCCCTAAAAGACCACCTTTTAAATCTGTCATCATTTTTGTTGGGTTCAAAATCGGAATCGTACCATCTCAACATTCTGGATGCGACTTCTAATTTACATATTTTAATTACGCTTTTTAGGGGGTAAAATAGACAGTCCAATAGGGGGTCCTCAGAAGCCATGAGTTCACTCTGGAGTTTATCATCTGTCAAGAGGGCCATTATTGGAATACCCCTTACAGTGGTACCTTCCAATTCCTTCCAACCTGATGTGTAGGATGCTGAACCAATACAAACTAGTGGCCTCATCTGGGGGGCGTAATAGTAATCCCGTAGACATGGGAGGCCCATTCCCCACTTATCTTTCCTCAACTGTAGTGTTTTGTATTTGATCCTAGCTCTTTTCCCTTGCCATAGATATCTAGAAATTAACCTATCCCAATCCTGAAATTGTTTGGGAGGTATTTTCAGTGGAAGACATTGAAAATAATAGAGCATGCATGGGAGAACATTCATTCAAATTGACTCTATCCTAGAGCTCAAGTTCAGAAAGGGAATTATACTCCACCTTTGGAGGTCAGATTTTATGCTTGACATTAGTGGCCAATAATTAACCTCTAACATCTGAGAATTATCTTTGTGTAGTTTAATCCCCAAATACCTAATATAGTCACTACTTCATTACCATTTATATTAATTTTTCAGTTCCTTTGTTTGGTTAAAATTAATTGTTAGCACCTGATTTTTATTTATGTTAATCTTATACCCAGAGTACTCACCATACTCTTCCAACATATTCATTAGTTTTGGGAGTGTTTGAGCAGGTTGTGTTAAGGCTATCAAAAGATCATCTGCGAACAAGGCTAATTTTTGATCTCCATTTAATTACTCCCTTTATGTCAGGTCTCTGTCGAATCCACTGGGCCAAAGGTTCAATGAATAGGGCAAAGAGAAGTGGCGAACCGCAGCATCCTTGTCTTGTTCCTCTATGCGTTCCTCTATGCAGACAAAAGGAGTCTGTCAAATCCCCATTGATTTTAATTCAGGCTTTTGGTTTATCAAATAGTGCTACTTGCGTATTAATAATGGAAGTTAAATTATGGAAGTTAAATTTTTTGAGAACTTTATACAGAAAAAACCATCTCACCGAATCAAACGCCTTTTCTGCGTCCAAACTGATTTCAAAGAATTGTTTTTTTGCGTTTTTATCTCTTTCATGATAAGCATTGTTTTCCTAATATTATCTTGGGCTTGTCTTTGTTTAACGAAACCTGTTTGATCGTTGTGCATTAACTTCGGTAATATGTACTCTAGTCTCCTTGATAAAATAGATGTGAATAACTTGTAATCAATGTTTAGAACACTTACAGGTCTGTAGTTTCCACATTCTGATTTATCCTTTCCCTCTTTAGGAATAACAGAAATTATTGCCTCTCTCCATGAGGGGGGAATTTCATTCTTTTCCATCACCCAATTGAACACCCTGGCCAGAGAGGGATTAAGAGGTCTTGCATGGATTTGTACCACTCAGGGGTGAATCCATCTGATCCTGGAGTATTCCCTCCCTTCAATCTCTTGATTGCTTCTTTTACCTCCTCATAAGTTATTTTGCCTGTTAATTGACTATTCTGGTTATCTGTGACCTTAGACAGGTGTATTGAGTCTGAAAACTTATCGATTTGTCGATCATCTGCTGCTTGAGGTTGAGTGTATAGTTGTTCATAAAACTTTTGGAAACATTGTTTAATTCCTTCTGGGCTTGTTTCTAACTGTTTTGTTGAGGACTTTCGTATTTTATGAATATTTCTGTCTGCCTGCTGCTTTCTTAATTTGTATGTTAGGAGCCTTAATGATTTCCCAGCTGTCTCGTAGTAATGTTGCTTAGCCAAAAGAAGCTTTTTCTTCTATTTCAACATTATTTATTTCATCTATTTCTCTCTTTACATCTAAATTTTTTTTCTTAATTTCTTTTTTCAAAGTTAATGAATGTTCGTTTTGTAGTTTTTTCAATTCTTCTTCCAGTTCTCTAAACGTCTTCTGTCTAGATTTTTTGTCATAAGAACAAATTGATATTATCCTGCCTCTTGTCACAGCTTTTAACGCATCCCACAGTATTGGTGGTGTCACTTCCCCATTATCGTTGAGATCTAAGTAGGATCCAATTTCAAATTGCAGTTTTTCTTTAATTGTATCTTTATTTAGAATATTTGAGTTCATCTTCCAGGAAGTGAATTTCCTTTTGCTCTCTAGGTTAACTGCCAGAATCAAAGGGGAATGGTCTGACAATGTATTTGAACCTACTTCGCATTTTACTAGTCAATGTAAATCTTTCCCAAAGATAAAAAAAAATAGTCTATCCGGGAATAAACATTGTGGCTTAATGAATAATGAGTGAAGCCCTATGAACTGTGATTTAACTCCCTCCACACATCTACTATTCCCGCTTCATTCATAAGAGTTTTAATTTTTTTGCTGTTGTTACTTGCATCAGGTTTACCATTGGATGAATAATTTTTTGGGTTCAGTCTGATATTAAAGTCACCACCACATATTAGGAACCAATGACATTTTGTTATCAGTTAACAGATGGATCTATAAAAATTCCTGTTGCTACACGGAGGAACGTAAACATTTAGCAAATTAACCTCAATATCAATTTTGCCTTTAACCAAAACGAATTTACCCTCTTTGTCCTTATGTTTAGAAATATATTAAAAGTTTACCGTTCTAGAAATAAGAATCACCACCCCTCTTCGCCTCCCAGAATCATGTGATGCTCAGCATCATCAAGGTGCGTTTCTTGCAAGAAAGCTATTTGAATTCGGTCTCTTTTTTATTTTGATAGTACTTTTTCTCTCTTAATTGGGTTGAGTACACCATTGATGTTAAAGGAAGCCACTTTAATTGTTCTATTCATCTATGTAAACCCACCCACCACTTCACCTAGATTTGATTGAGCCTCATGCTAAAAAGAAAGTTTAACAAATGAACCAGCAAAAATTGAACAATTAACACATGAAGCAACTTCGAACAAAGCATATTCAGTTAAACTCCCAATGTAGGGGTCTGTAAACTAGACCCTATTGAGCATCCCAGAAGACGCTCTAAGGGGAGATCCCTCTTCATGTCCTTGGCGTGAGGGGCCCTTATTGGATGCATGATGAAAGTGAACCCAAACCTCACTGCTCAGTAGATCTGTATTTCAGTGGGACATCCATGTCTTAGAGTAAAACTCACCTCTCAAGTATGACCATAACCAGTCTGAGGGGGAGGGAGTCAAAACAAAACCCACAAAGTGGAACAACAGCAGATGGGATGCATTGCACAGCTACAGCTTTCCTCCTACTGATTTGCAGATGGAGCGAGTGGTGGTCGCCTGAAAGCTTTCAACCTCTCCTTATAGCTGTCATCTCGACTGGAAGTGGTTCTTTTCCTCTTTGTGTGCCTATCCGCCCATCTCGAGGTTAGCCGCCGGAGCTGTTCCACCAGCGTCTCCGGGGGCTTGACAATCCTCACCTCGTAGCCTCTAGTCGCCGCGTCCTCTGTAGCTTTCTCAATGGGTTCATAGATTTTAGTGCTAACCCTCCAGCACTGCAGCAGCAGCCTCCCAGAGCGAACGTCTGCACACGCTGCAGCAGAGAGAACTGGTCTTGCGGTCCTTGTCATGAGGGCACAAGCGGCAACTCTTCCTCTCTCTCTTTTTCTTGTCAGCGGCCTCCTTTGCTTCTGCTTCCTTGCTTCTGCCTCCTCATCCTTGTCCTCCTGCTCCTGATCCTTCGTGGCCCGACGAGAGGACTGTCCTCAAGATGCGAGGGACCAGCGTTCGCGCACATACCTGACCAGCTGCACCAAGAAGCGTCCACGGGGCACGCAGACCCTGCGCTCCACCAGCAAAGTGACCTGCCGAGCTGCTCAAAGAACAGCCGCCTCCTGTGCACCCCGGGTTTGTCTCCAACCAGAGCACAAAGGTGTTGTAGACGGACACGTCAAGGATGTTGTGAAAGACGCCAGCGGTCCAGCGGCATCCTCCCTTGTTGGCGTTGTAGTGGAGCAGAACCAGAGGCCTCTTGCGCTTGTGTACCACGTGAACGCCCCCGCGGTTCCTGCTCTTCTTGAGCACATAGGAGATGAGCCCGGCAAAGGGCGTGAGGCAGGCCATGGAGAGCGCGGCCCGGTCCCTTGCGGAGAAGCACGAGAGCACAGGCCATAGCTCGGGTTTGTTTTTGCGCACGGTGCCAACCAGGGTCACGCTACTGCTCCTGCTTCCTCCTTCTCCTCCACTTCTGGGAGAAGACACCGCGTACGAGGTGAAAAGGTTGTCCTTGAGTCAGGTCGAGCACCACACCCATCCCCAGATACCTCTAAGGGTCTCAGGCGCCTAGCGGCTTGCCCGTGTACAAGCTCATCCACCATGCGTAGTTGGACTTGGCGTTGCAGGTCACCCACAGCTTGATCCCGTACTTGCCCGGTTTTGCTGGGTATGTACTGGCGGAAGGGGAGTAAAACACTCAAACACACAAAATACAATCGAAAAAGATGAATCATGGTACACACAAACACACACACACACAAAACAAATCTCTGAAAAGTAACAGATGCTCGTCAACGGTGACCTCCGCACTGTACATGGTGGGGAGAAGCACAGACCAAGTGTCCGGCAGCTCCTGGTGAGCTTGTCCTCGGCTCACCTCTTGGCTCACGTGCTTTCGTCTTCTTCTTGTTCTTGTCCTTGTACTTCTTGTTCTTGTTTTTTTTCGTCTTCTTCTTCTTCTCCTATGTCTTGTTTGTTCAATCAATTCAATTTATTTATATAGTGCCAATTTACAACACATGTTGTCTCAAGGCACTTCACAAAAGTCAGGTACGTACAGGGGTTAGACAATGAAACTGAAACACCTGTCATTTTAGTGTGGGAGGTTTCATGGCTAAATTGGACCAGCCTGGTAGCCAGTCTTCACTGATTGCATATTGCACCAGTAAGAGTAGAGTGTGAAGGTTCAATTAGCCGAGTAAGAGCACAGTTTTGCTCAAAATATTGAAATGCACACAACATTATGGGTGACATACCAGAGTTCAAAAGAGGACAAATTGTTGGTGCACATCTTGCTGGCGCATCTGTGACCAAGACAGCAAGTCTGTGTGATGTATCAAGAGCCACGGTATACAGGATAATGTTAGCATACCACCAAGAAGGACAAACCACATCCAACAGGATTAACTGTGGACGCAAGAGGAAGCTGTCTGAAAGGGATGTTCGGGTGCTAACCCGGATTGTATCCCAAAAACATAAAACCACGGCTGCCCAAATCACGGCAGAATTAAATGTGCACCTCAACTCTCCTGTTTCCACCAGAACTGTCCGTCGGGAGCTCCACAGGGTCAATATATACGGCCGGGCTGCTATAGCCAAACCTTTGGTCACTCATGCCAATACCAAACGTCGGTTCCAATGGTGCAAGGAGTGCAAATCTTGGGCTGTGGACAATGTGAAACATGTATTGTTCTCTGATGAGTCCACCTTTACTGTTTTCCCCACATCCGGGAGAGTTACGGTGTGGAGAAGCCCCAAAAGAAGCGTACCACCCAGACTGTTGCATGCCCAGAGTGAAGCATGGGGGTGGATCAGTGATGGTTTGGGCTGCCATATCATGGCATTCCCTTGGCCCAATACTTGTGCTAGATGGGCGCGTCACTGCCAAGGACTACCGAACCTTTCTTGAGGACCATGTGCATCCATTGGTTCAAACATTGTATCCTGAAGGCGGTGCCGAGTATCAGGATGACAATGCACCAATACACACAGCAAGACTGGTGAAAGATTGGTTTGATGAACATGAAAGTGAAGTTGAACATCTCCCATGGCCTGCACAGTCACCAGATCTAAATATTATTGAGCCACTTTGGGGTGTTTTGGAGGAGCGAGTCAGGAAACGTTTTCCTCCACCAGTATCACGTAGTGACCTGGCCACTATCCTGCAAGAAGAATGGCTTAAAATCCCTCTGACCACTGTGCAGGACTTGTATTTGTCATTCCCAAGACGAATCAACGCTGTGTTGGCCGCAAAAGGAGGCCCTACACCATACTAATAAATTATTGTGATCTAAAACCAGCTGTTTCAGTTTCATTGTCCAACCCCTGTATGTTCCAATTAATCCTAACCAGTCTTCTTGTTCTCCTTCTTCATCATCTTCTTCTGCTTCTTTGTCTTCGTCTTCTTCCTCTTCTGGTGTTTGTTGTTCCTCTTTTTCCTCCTCCTCCTCCTCTCCCTGTTCCTTGGCTAATCTCGTTGCATTGCTTTGTCATTCTCCTACGTTGTCTGTGCTGTGATCATTGCGGTCGCAGTCTCCAACATTAATATCACAGTCCCAAATGCCTCCACCACCGTAGTCTTTCCTGTCGTTGCTGACCTCCTCCTCCTCTTCCTCGTCGTCTTCATGATCATTGGTGTTGACATCGCAGTCACCACTGCCATTGCTGCCACCACCACCACAATAATCATGGTCATCATCTCATCATTATCTCCATCATCATCATCCTCGTCATCTTGGCCATCCGCGTGTTACACTCGGTTTTCTTCTTCACCTCTGCCATAGCCTTCCCCTTCGTAGTCCCTCACCCTTTCGCTTCATCCTTCTCCTCCATTTTCGTCAGGCTCCATCTCTTTTTCTGCCAAGCTCGAGTAAGCCTCACAGTGTGGGTACACGAGTGCAGCGGGAGGTGGATGGGGAAGGTGAACGGGAGGATACGGATAAACAGAATGAGGGGGAGGAAAAGGAGGAGAAGACAGAGGAGGGGGATGATAATAATCAGGACGAGGATGCCTAAGAAGACCGGGACAACAAGGGTTACGAGGAGGTGTGGGTGAAAGAGAAGGTGAAGGAGAAGGAAAAGGATGACTACGCTAACTATGACGAGGACGAGGACCAGGACGGTGAGATGTTCAAGAAGGGGTAGAAGAAAAAAATGGATGAGGACGAGCACGAGCACTGTGAGGACGGCCGAGCCAATGTCAAGGGGTACCAGGAGGAGGAGGAGGAGGAGGAGGAGGAGGAGGTGGTGGAGAAGACAAAGGAGAAGAACAGGGAGAAAAATGAGTGCGAAGAAGGTGCGGACAGCCAGGGACAACGAACAGGAGTGCAATGGGGAATAGGAGAAGGAGAGTGAAAAGGATGAGGATGGGGATGACCGTGACGCCGACAAGGAGTACCAGGAGGAGGAGGAGGATTAGGTGGAGGAAGAAGAGCAGCATTAGGATGAGGACTAGGATGACAAGGAAGGCGAACACGATGAGGGTGACCGGGGGGACGCCAAAGAGGAAGAGGAAGAGGAAGAGACTGAGATGTGTTTGACAAGACCTCATCTTGCACTAGAGTGCTCCTTGGTTCTCCTTTGCTCTTTAGTTCTCTTTCGCCCCCTTAATTTTCTTTAAACCCTTAGATCTCTTTTGTCACATCCTCCTCCGCTTTCACCGAAGGAGGTGGATTACGAGCGAACGGGTTCCAAGAGGTTCGAGGCCTTACAGGCTGTAGGATGCACGCATGCACGGCGATGAGGGAATATGAAAATAAAACAATAATAAAAAAGGAGAGGAGGGTGGGAGGTCCCTAAAAACCATGAGAAATACACAATATGTCTGAATAAATGCAAGAAATAAACCTACCCAACCTAACCCCGACAACCCTGATCCCTCCCTCCACATGACCCCAGGTGTGACAAGGGCGCAGGAGGGATTGTAAGTGAACACAAAACACACACACCACTCCCGGCACCGGGTGTGACAAGAACGCACTAGGGGTCCTTGTAGCCCCCTTCGGGGAAGACGCGGGCGAGTTAGATCAATGCACCCTCCCCTGTTCGGGAAGGCGCAGGGGGTGAGATGTAGGTCCCAGTGGTCCCTGTGACCCCCACAATCCCCCCATTCCACTCTTCCCTTCGGGTGAAACAAATGCAGTAGGGGTCCTTCTGACCCCCCCTAGGGGGGGTTGAGCGGGGTATGATAAGTGCACACCAGGGGTCCATACGAAACCCAACTAATAGTTTAACTTCAGCCTGGATATCCCGCTTAGCCTCTGCCTGTTCCTCAAGGGCTTAGTGTAACCTTTTGGGTAATGAACGACGGCAGGCAGACAAATCAGGACTAAATTTGTTTTAAGGAATTCTCAAGAGTGTGCTCAGTTGCGGTGTCAAATCTGTGCAGATTTTTTTTTATCTTATTCTTTTGACTCATTGTCAGGTTAGGTGGAGCGGACAGGATTATAGGGAATACAGCAGAAACAAGATCATAACAAACATGATAATTCTAGTAATGATATAGAGGAACTTCTATATATATTTGGGAATTTTAGGGACAAATGTTGTGTTATTGAACACCAGATAGTTGTATTGATCATTTTATTAGGACAATTTCTGAGTTGTTTAAAAAAAACATAATCAGATAGAACATTTCTATCAGCTTCTTGGTGATTCAGTTGTATTATATTCATTTTTGTTTGACTCAATTACGGTAAATCATCAAAAAGCTTACAGAAATGTTCTATAAAGAAGATTGATGGACTGAAATGTAATTTCATTGGTTTGTTACATGCATGAGAAATTAATGTCTAAAACTGACAGCTGACACTAAAAACTGCCCTCTAGATATCTTAGACATTTACTATAAAAAAGAGGAATACAGGCAGTAACCGTGATAATTAATTTTTCATTTTACTTTTTTTACGGTTCTTATTCAGTCCTTAATCCTTGCCAAGTCATAGATTACGAATCTTTCTAGTAATTGTTCAAGGAAAAATAACAGCAAACTCAGCATACAAGATTTATTTTCCTTTATTTAATAACATTACAACCACCAAATGTCCACAGATAGCTTTTCTGTGGACTAGCTCCCGTGAAAGTGCCATTTGGTGAAGGGGAAAAATATTTGACGAATGATCCTAGAGGCTATGTTGTCTTGGTATTAAATGTCCCTGGTAGGGTCTCCCATGGCAAACAGGCTCTAGGCGACGTGTCAGACAAAGAGCGCTTCAAGACACCCTCATGAGGACAATTACATCAGGGCACGTGACGTCGCCCAGCACGGCTGAGCCGGGTCCCACCCTGGAGCTAGGCCTGGGGTCGGGACTCGTCAGAGAGCGCCTGGTGGCTGGGTTGCTCCTCGCGGGACCCGGCTGGGCCAAGCCCGAACAAGAGATGTGAGGCCATCCCCCAGTGGGTCCACCACCTGCAGGGGGAACCATGAGGGACCGGTGCAAAGAGGATTGGGCGACAGTCAAAGGTGGAGACCTCAGCGGCCTGATCCCCGGATGCTTAGGCTGGCACTAGGGATGTGGAATGTGGAATCGGAGAAGGAAGCTGAGCTTGTGTGGGGGGTCGAGAGATATCGACTAGAAATAGTCAGGCTCGCCTTCACACACAGCGTGGGCTCTGGAACCCATCTCCTCGAGAGGGGCTGGACTTTCTTCTACTCTGGAGTGGCCCACGGAGATAGGCGGCGGGCTGGGGTGGGTTTGCTTGTTGCCCCCCAGCTCGTCCGTCTTGTGTTGGGGTTTACCCCAGTGGATGAGAGGGTTGCATCCCTGCGCCTTCGGGTTGTGACAGGTCTCTGACTGTCGTTTCGGCCTACGGGCCAAGAGGTAGTGCAGAGTACCCGGCCTTCTTGGTGTTCCTGTCAGGGGTGCTGGATAGTGCCCCTCCCGGGGACTCCATTATTCTGCTGGGGGACTTCAACGACCACGTGGGAAACGAAAGTGCTAGTCACGGATTGTCCATAATGAACACCATGTTCAAGCATAAGGGTGTCCATCAGTGCACTTGGCACCAGGACACCCTAGGCAGGAGGTCGATGATCGACTTTGTTGTTGTGTCATCAGACCTTAGGCCGCATGTTTTGGACACTCGGGTGAAGAGAGGGGCTGAGCTGTCCATTGATCACCACCTGGTGGTGAGTTGGATCCGCCGGAAAAAAAGAAAGCAGGACAGAATTGGCAGGCCCAAGCGCATAGTGAGGGTCTGCTGGGAACTTCTGGGAGAGCCCTCGGCCAGGGATCTATTCAACTCCCCCATCTGGGAGAGCTTTGACCAGATTCCGGAAGATGTTGGAGACATAGAGTCCGAGTGGACCATGTTCTCCGCATCTATTGTTGATGCTGCTGCCCGTAGCTGCAGCCGTAAGGTCCGCGGTGCCTGTCACGGTGGCAATTCCCGAACCCAGTGGTGGACACCGGCAGTGAAGGACGCTGTCAAGCTGAGGAAGGAGTCCTATTCCCTGGTGGAAGCAGAGGCTGGGGACTGGGGTTTGGACTCTTTTATCACATAGGCTGAAGTCACCGAGGTGGTTAAAAAGCTCCGCGGTGGCAGGGCTTCGGGGGTGGATGAGATCCGCCCTGAGTACCTCAAGTCTCTGGATGTTGTAGTGCTGTCATGGTTGACACGCCTCTTCAACATTGCCTGGCGTTTGGGGACAGTGCCTCTGGACTGGCAGACTAGGGTGGTGGTCCCCCAAAAGGGGCCGGGGGTGTTTAAAAAGGGGGATCCCCCTTTAGCCTCCTGGTAGGGGGGGATGGGTCGAACCTAGTTCAGGGGGAGCGGGTTTTTGTCCCCCCTGGGGAAAAATGACGAGTCAGAAAAAAAAACTTCAGAAAAAAAAAAGATCTTTTTTAAAAAAGGGTTTTCTTTTATTTTTATGGGGTCCGGGTTTTTTTTCTTTAGGGGGCGGGTTTTTTAAATTGGGAAAAAAACCCCTTTAAGGAAAAAAAAAAAAAAGGGCAAAAAAAATGTAAAAAAGGGGGCAAAAAAAACCGTTTTGGCACCCTGGCCAAAAACCTTCATTTGGAAAAACACTTTGCCCCCCTTTCCCCTTTTAAAAACCCAAAAACTTTTTTTTCAAAACCCTTTTTTACCTTCCCTCCCCCCCTTTTAAAACTTTTTTCCCCCCCCCCCCTTTCATTTTTAAAAAATTTTTTTTCCCCCTTTTCCTTTTTTCCCCCCTTTCCCTTTTCTTTTTTCTTTCCCCTTCTTTTTTTAAAATTTTTTTTCCCCTTTTACCCCAAAAAACTTTTTTTTCCCCCTTTTCCCCTCCCTTCTCCTTAAAATTTTTTATTTTTTCCCTTTTTTTTCCTTTCTTTTCCCCCCCCCTTTTTTTTTTTCCTTTTCCCCCTTTTTTTTTTAAAAATTTTTTTTCCTTCTTCCCTTTTTCTCCCCCCCCCCCCCAAAATTTTTCTCTTTTTACCTTTTCCCTTTAAATTTTTTTT